>PVKE010027715.1:0-21420 GCA_004027555.1 Craseonycteris thonglongyai | reverse complement strand
CTTTATCAAAAATAATCTGTCCATAAATTTGTGGGTTTATTTCTGGGTTTTCAATTCTGTTCCATTGGTCCGTGGGTCTGTTTTTCTGCCAGTACCAAGCTGTTTTGATTACTGAGGCTTTGTAGTACAGATAAAAGTCAGGCAGTGAGATGCCCCCAGCTTTATCCTTTTTTCTTAGGATAGCTTTGGCGATTCGTGCAGACCTCATTTGTTTAGCTGCTCATAGAAGGGGCTAAACTGACCAGGGTTGTTAAGAACGGCTTTAAGAAGTTATTTTCACTTGACACAGACCTGAAATTAACTGAGGCAGTTCACATGAGGCACACAAGGGCCAAATAAGCCCTTTTCTCTCTTTTTAAATTTATTTATTAAGTTTATTGGGGTGGCATTAATAAAATTACAAGGGTTCAAGTATACAATTCCAATACTTCATCTGTATATTGCACTGGGTATTCACCACCCAAAGTCAAATCTCCTTCCATCAACATATAATTGACACCCTTATCCTTTTCTACCCCACCACCCCTTTCCCCTCTGGTAACCACCATACTTTTGTCTGTGTCTATGAGTTTTTGTCTATCTTCTTTGTTTGTTTGTTGCTTTTAATTTTGTATGCCATATATGAATGGGTTCATATGGTTCTTGATTTTTTTATTCTGACATTTCACTTAGCATGATATTCTCAAGATCCATCCATGTTGTTGCAAATGGCAGTATTTCATCTTTTCTTATGGCTGAGTAGTATTCCATGGTATATATGTACCAAATCTGCTTGATCCAATCATCTATCAAAGGACATATGATTGGTTCCATGTCTTGGCCACTCTGAATAATGCTGCAATGAACATGGGGGTGACATATATCTTTATGCATAAACGTTTTCATATTTTTTGGGTAGATACCCAGAAGAGGGATTTCTAGATCATGTATTAATATAATAATTATATAAATAATATAATTCCATTCTTAACCTTTTAAGGAACCTCCATATGATTTTCCATAGTAGCTATACTATACCAATTTATATTCCCAACAGCAGTGTATAAGGGTTTCTTTTTCTCCACAACCTCTCCAACACGTATTATTCCTTGTCTTGTCGTTGATGGCCATTTCAACAAGTGGTATGTCATTATGGTTTGGATCTGCATTTCTCTAACAGCTAGTGAAGTTGAATTTTTTATCATATATCTGTTAGCCGTTTGTCTTCTTGAGAAAAGTGTCTTTCAGGTCCTCTGCACCCTTTTTTTTTTTTTTTTTTTTTTTTTTTTTTTGACAGAGACAGAGACAGAGAAAAGGGGAAGGGCCCAGAGCAGTCTCCATAGTTGTAAGTTATCAGTTTTCTACATGGTTTCATTCCACACAGGTGGGCGGGGGCCATGCAGGGTGGGAACTAGGCTGGGGGCCTCACCCCCTTGAGCCAGGGGCTGAACCAGGGGGTGAGAACCGAACTGGGGGCCCCCCCACATGGGAAGCACACCTCAGTTCAGCATATGGATCCGCACGGGCTGGGGCTGGGATTCAATCCTTGATCCCCAGGGCTGCAAAACGAGTGCTTAACCTGTTGAGCCATCCCGGCTTCCCCCTCTGCCCATTTTTTAATTGGATTGTTTTTTGTTGTTGAGTTGTATGAGTTCTTTATATATTTTAGATATTAGCCCCTTATCAGAGGCATTGCTTGCAAATATTTTCTCCCATTCAGTTGGTTGCCTTTTCGCTTTATTGACGGTTTCTTCTGTATGCAGATTTTTAGTTTGATATAGTCCTATTCCTTTACTTTTGCTTTTATTTCCCTTGCCTTTAAAGTGAAATTCTTAAAATCCTTTCTAAGACCAACGTCCATACATTTAGTACGTATTTTTTCTTCTTATGTATTTGTTTCAGTTCTTATTAAGTCTTTGATCCATTTCGAGTTCATTTTTATCTGTGGTCATTATTTTGCACATGGCTTTCCAATTTTCCTAGCACCACTTATTAAAGAGGCTTTCTTCCTTTTCTCCACTGTATGTTTTTGGATCCTCTGTCAAAAGACTATTTGCCCATATATGTGTGGGTTTATTTCTGAGCTCTCAATTCTGTTCCATTGGTCTGTGTGTGTGTTTTTCTGCCAATACTACACTGTTTTTATTATTGCTATAGTATAATTTCATGTCAGGGAGTGTGATATTTCCAGCTTTGTTCTTTTTATCTCAGGACTGCTTTGGCTCTTTGGGATCTTTTGTGGTTCCATACAAATCTGATGGTTTTTTGTTCTATTTATTTTTAAAATATCATTGAGATTTTGATGGTAATATGGCCATCTTAATTATGTTTATTCTTCCATTTCTTTGTCTTCTTCAGTTTATTTTAATAATGTCCTATAGTTTTGAGTGTATAGGTCGTTCACATCCTTTACTAAGTTTATTGCTAGGTATTTTATTCTTTTTGTTGCAGTTGCAAAAGAAATGGTTTTTCCTGAAATGTCATTATTAGTATATAGAAATGCAATGGATTTCTGTACCTTGATTTTGTGTCCTGCAACTTTATTATATTTGTTTATTGTTTCTAATAGTTCTTTGGTGGAATTTTTAGGGTTTTATCATGTCATCTGCAAAGAGACAATTTTACTTCTTCATTCCCAATTTGGATGCCTTTTCTTTCTCCTGCCTGGTTGCTCTAAGATTTACAGTGACGTTGATCAACAGAAAAGCCCCTTTCCACTCTATCTCAGGGAAATGGCTGTGATTGCTCACTTAAGGCTGTTGATGTCTGAATGAAGCGCATCCACCCCATGAGTTTCCTGGGTACACCTCTGTCCTAGGATGATAACAAGTAAGTAATAAAATTATTTCACACCTCCTTCCAATTTTTAATTATTTATTGAAACATAAAACACAGTGTTAGGGGCCAATCATTGGGTACACATTCATTAAGGTTTTCCCAGTGGAAAGAGCTTTGGTGAAAACGTCTAGTTCATCACAGTCCAGAAGAACTTTCTCTAATGATGGAAATGTATTATAATCGGCACTGTCCAATATGATAGCCACTTAGCCACATTGCAGCTACTGAAAACTAAAAATGTGGCTTTTAATTTAAAGTTTTTAAATTCAATGTGAAGGGCCACCTCTGGCTCACAGCAGCTGCACTGGATGGCAAAGCTCCAGAGGTCTCAAGTCTAAAGCAAAATCCTGGCATGTGTTTTCTTTCTATACAGCAAGGGAGCTGAGAAAGAGGATTTTTAAGGCACCTTCTATTTCTGGCATTCTCTGATTCTTATTTTTTAATAATAGCTACTTAAATAATCATAAACACAATCACCTTTATTCGAAACATGTGAGAAAGTGATTTTTACCAATAGCCCACAATAGAGGTCAGCTCTCACAACACAAGTATTTTCTTTACTTTTAATATTTTGACAGTTGATTTTCTGAAAGGAATCCCCAAAGAAATAGGCATCAAAAAGCAAAACCAAAAAGCACAGTATAATGTGTACTATAACATAGAGAAGAAAAGAAAAGCGGTCTGAATTCTCCCACAACTAGCTCCTTTGTGTCTCTGATAAGCACAGCTGTCAGCACGTTCACTTGTTCACTGAACAGACTGCTATTGGGCAAGGCCATGTACTAAATATTCTGAATACGAAATGTCAAAAATACCATCCCTGCCCTCAAAGAGAGCATAATCAGAGAGGAATCTACATGAAATCCCATTACATGACCTCCAGATCACACAGCCTAGCAATTTCTCTCTAACTCACATCTGATCAACTTCATGCCCAACACAATCATCCTTGCTAAATGCTAACATTGCAATCCTATAAATTTCTGTTTCCATCGGGCTCTGTCCTCCACGCACCAGTACCCACGACAGCTGCAAAGACAGTAGTGTCTTGGAAGCGCTAAAAGTTTACTTCCTTGGACCATATTAGAAATCTGACCTGGAAGGGTATACTTTCAAAATGAGTACCACTCCACAGCAGAGAACTCCATCTACTTTAAGACCTGATTTCCTTTCTTTGGGATTTAGTAATAAATTGTGAAATCCTCAAGCTCCTAAATAATATCTTAATAAATTATGTGAAAACCAAGAAAACTAAGTGCCAAAGTACAGGCTCCAACATGAAAAAGAGGCAGTTCTAGTAACAAAAACCTTCAACTTGGGGAAGCTGGGATGACTCAGTGGGTTAAGCTCTCACTTTGCAGCCCTGGGGACCAAGGATTGAATCCCAGCCCTAGCCCATATGAACCCATATGCTGAACTGGGGTGTGCTTCCCATGCAGGAGACCCCTAGACCAGTTCCTGCCCTGCACAGCCCCCACCCACCTGTGTGATATGAAACCGTGTCAAAAACTGATGACGTACAAGTATGGAGACTGCTCTGGGCCCTCCCCTTCTCTGTGTCTCTCTGTTTCTCTATGTCTCTGTCAAAAGCAATACATCTTTAAAAAATAAAACAAAAAGAAACCCTTCAACTTGACTATTTTAAACAATACCCCTCTGAGATAAAATCATCTCTTTTGCAGTTCAGATTTTAGCAATTCTGAATAGGTCTTTTCATACAGCTTAAAAGATTTGCTAGAGATATTTTCTTAACACTTTCAACTAACGCAAATCCAAATATGCACATTAGCTTTAAAAGCATTCATGAAGTTTTTAGCAACAGAAACAGAATATGCCTGTCATCTCCTTTACAATTTTTTACCCCCAAAGCTATAATAAAACATTAGTACTTCTTACACTAAGCATCAAATAAGTGCTTACTGTCAAAATCCCAATTTCAGAAGACTAAGAACCACTGCTATATCTTGCCTACAGAGAGACCAGATTAAAGTCATCTGGGAAATGATTTGAGACTCCAACTCAATTCTTCAAAAAGCTCTTGGGTCTCTGAACACAAAATGACACGTGTGCATTAATAAATCTGACAAAAATGTAAATGAGAGCCATGCCAGGAGTGACATTTCTCTTTCAGAAGTTTTTCAATCTAATTTAATCTTCTTAAACTAAAAATGCAAACTTTACAACGTTAAATGCTTTGTTAGAATTTCCATTAGTTCCTTTTAAAAAGATCTAAGATTAAAATTTCATTTCAGTGTTAGGGTAGATGATCATAGATGAACAGAGTAATTCTAAGAAAGAACTATTTTAGGTGTATATACCTCAGGGAATCTTGTCACCAGACACTTCAAAAGGAGAATTTGGCAAAGTTTTAAAAAGATGTTCACAGTTTTTTGTTTGGAGTTTTTTTTAGATTTATTTTTATTGGGTTTTTTTGACAGAGAGCGAGACAGACAGAGACAGACAGAGAGAATGGGGAGGGCCCAGAGCAGTCTCCATAGTTGACAGCATTAGTTAGTTTTCCATATAGTTTCACTCCACAGGTGGGGGCAGGGCTGCACAGGGCAGAAAATGGGCCGGGAGCCTCCCGCATAGGCCCCGGCAAGAACTGAACTGGGGGCACACCCCAGTTTAGCATATGGGTCCACATGGGCCGGAACCGGGATTCGATCCTCAGTCTCCGGGGTTGCAAAGCGAGCGCTTAATCCCAGCTTCCCCTGATGTTCAGTTTTGAAGATGATCAGCCTTCTGACCACATAACCATGGCTCCTGTTAGCTCCTATCCCTGCACATATGTGCTCAATAAATGTTAAGTTAAATAGCATTTAGCACAAGCACAGCATGTGAAAGCCTAATTTTAATGAGATGGTCACAGTTTGTTTTATACCAAAGATCAAAGGCATCTGGGATAGATGCTAATTTTTTTTTTAATGAAAATAAATTGAATCTTACTAACTTGCTCACTTTAATAACCTCTCCTGCTTATCTCACTGAAGAGCTTATAAATTCACTTAGTCTATTAATTCATTAAATCTCACTTAACATTAGAAAGTTGGTTTGTTGTTTTTTTTCAAGCTATAACAGAAAGCATGATCTAATAGGTTGTGATTTTAAGTGGCACGATTTAAACACGGGCCTCTGACCTCTGAGACCAGCACTGTTGCCAGGCACGTGGCCATGGTTAGCCACGGTGCTGCCTTCCCGAGGTTCACAACTCAGCAGCATTTCAGCCGGTACAATTGGCAACCTAGATCCCCCAGGCTGAATAGGGCCAGGAGAAGCAAACACCAACTAAAGGCATCATCAGGGCCAGCACAGGATGACCATGCTGTTTCCATGACATTCCGAGTGTTACCATTTGCGACAGTCGCCTTACTCAGTCAGGGGTATGGATGCCATACTTCACGGGCATACTTCAGATGAAAAACAATCCCTACCACGCAACTGGTGGGCAGCTGCTTGTTTTCAAAAGCAAGTGCAAGAAATGGATCATGTTCCAGCCCAAGAAATAGGTTTTTTAATGTAGGTCTGTTTGAAACTAAACCCAAGTGGGAAAAATCAAATAAAGCGTTCACAAAATTTCTAACCCACATTACAAAGTCAGAGTTCATCTATTTATTAGTTCCACAACCTTCTCATTCCCCTACCTTAATACCTCACTGAGGTCTGGTTTTAACTCGCTTCACACACCGTTGATTTGAGCGATGTGAAAGAATACCGACAATTCAAAGATAGAATTCAGGTTATGTTTTTGAAAGATGTCCGTAACTATTAAATGATCAGCCTTCTGAAAAGGCTGCTCTCAAAAGCAGCTCTTTCATGAGCCTGACATAAGGTCTGCAACTTCTCCCGAGTGGTAACTCTCCTGGTTTTCAGGGACCCCTGGGTAAGGAGCCCCGTTGAGGAGCTTCCTTAGAGCTACCCACTTATTGCTGAGGCTCAAGACCTCAGCCTTCCGTGCTGATGGGTGTGTTGTTGAGCCATTTTCCTCATCTGTAAAATAAACAAGTTGAGTCAGACAACATCTCAGGTCCTTCCTCCCCTAACAAAAGTTAGAGTGCTTTCTACAGTAAAATACATGATCATACTGCACAGTTTTAGCACATACTCCATGCCAGGATTGCACTTTACCTACAGGACTTCAGTGAAACCTTAGTAATACCCATACCCACAGGTAGAGATCCTCTTAATATTTAATATTTACAGATGAGGAAAGTGAGCATTAGAGTTTGAGCGGTAGAATCTCCCTTAATCGATCTTTACTTAGCCAATTCAGCAAATGCACTGATTCTAATTCATTTTGTAAAACTGCACTGTGAATGAATGGCCTGTCTGTGAACGCTGGTGGCTGCTAGCCCAACCATCAGGCAGTCTCTGCGTTCGGTTTCCCCCAGCAAAGCTTGTGTGTATATCAAAAGTTCATTGTGTTTGTTCCCAAACCTGTTTAGGCCACTTACACTTGTCAGTGTAATAATGAAACAATAGAAATAGTACACAGGCCAATGAAACAGAATTATAAAAAGAAAATAGTATTTTAATAACTCAGATATTTTCGAAAGACAAATTATACACACACAAAAATACTGTTGTTAAATGTAGGAGATAGCACAGATTAGAGGGCAAAAATCCCAAAAGTCTAGGGTTTTTGTATACATTGTATCTTGAAGTTTTTACTCCATTTTAAAGAGAATCCAAATGGAATGTATTAGTAGAGAATGCATCACAAAAAGATTTTGCAAGAAAGGGAGCCGGGTTTTACAAATGCAAGGATCACACATTAAAACAAAATAAAGAACTGAATCTGTCAAAGGAATGTGTATTCCTCATTTAAATAAAATGTTTATGGTATGTAAGTCATCCTTGGGAGAGGTGTTATTATAGATTCATTTGCATTTTCTAAAGTTTTACATAAGTGGAATCATACAATGTGTACTCTTTTTTCCCTCTGGTTTCTTTCATTTCAGTATAATTATTTTGAGATTCAGCCATGATGTTGCATATATCAATAGTTTGTTCTTTTTATTGCCGAGTAGCATTCTACTGTATAAATTTTTTTTTTTTGACCCATTGTCCTGTTGATGTACATCTGGTTTGTTTCCATTTGGGGCTATAACCAAATAAAGCTGCTATTAACATTCATGGACAAGTCTGGAACATGCTTTTATTTTTCTTGGGTAAATACATGGAAGTGGAATGGCTGGGTCATAAGATAGGCACATGTTTAACTTTGTGAAACTGCAAATTATTTAAAATTGGCAGTGTGTGTTTGTTACTTCACATCTTTGCCAGCAATTGGTATTCCACCTTTTCGTTTTGTCATTCCAATAGTCATGTAGTAAGTAGTATTGCATTGTGGTTTTACTTTACATTTCCCTAATGACTAATGATGTTGAGTATCTATCTTACCTTGTGTTCTTTTTTTTTTTTAAGCAAAGTGTCTGTTCCAATTTTGCCCCCTCCTGCCCAGTTAAATGAGTTACTTGTTTTCTTATGACTTCATTTAAGGAGTTCATATATTCTGGATACAAGTCCTTTACTTCTAGTCTGTGGTTTGTCTTTTTAGTCTCTTAATTATGTCTTTTGAGGTCTTAATTTTATAAAACTAATGTATTCATTTTTATATTTTTCATTTAGATCTATGTCCACTTTCAGTTAATTCTTTTAAATATGGTATATGAATCTAAGTTTGGTTGTAGGTTTTAGTTTTTGCATACAGGTATCAAATTGTTCCAGCTACATTTATTACATTATCCTTTCTTTACTGAATTCTCTTTATACCTTTGTCAAAAATCAACTGGTCATATATGTAAGCTTGCATCTACTTCTGGTCTCTCTCCTTCTGTTCATTCTGTTAATAGAACTTATCTAGTTCTATGCCAGCTGTAGGTAACTAACATTTTTGGTTTACTGATGGATTCATGCCTGGGTTTGTCAGGAGACTTTTACCATATCCTAATAGTTAATAAACTTGATGCAACAGGAAAGGCATGAGAAAGGACAATGCAGGAAAGAGAGAGGTAGGTACAGAGAAGATAAGGCAAAAATACCATATAGGTAACGGAAGAATTAGAAAAAGTAGGTACCTTTTTAAAGTACCATTTTCCCAGTTCTGCCATCACCAAAGACCACCCCCCACCTAATATTACCCTATCCTGTCTTAAAAGGTTATGTCTATAAACAGCATTTATTAGGTAATAATTCATTTGTGTTCTCATATATTATTCATCAAAGGCATATGATGCTACTGCCAGTGTTTCTGAGCAGTATGAGATAGCCAAGGTTGCTCTAATTCCTGTCAAAAATAAACTGACCTTTTAGATACCCTGGGCAGTCTTGTGGAGGCAATGTGTATTCCCCTCAGGCTGTTTGAAATATTCACAACAGCCCCCAGGACTCCCACCCTCGGCTCCTGCCCAAATCACTGGCTTTTAAGAGTCATGGGTTTCTGTGGTCTCAGACATACCCTAGCCTCCGGGTTTTGCTGGCCTTTATTTCCTTCACCCACCACTCGCTATACCATATGAGCTTCAGGAATATACATGTCTTGCTAATGTGATGAAAATAGCAAGAGAGTATAAAGCAGATTGCCAACATTTTGCAATAACTTGGAATATCACTAATTATCAGCTTCAAAGACAGATCCTAAAAACTATGAAAATTTTTAATTCTCTAAAAGAAACCAGTAACCATCACTTTTCCCTGCTAAGGTTGTGTGGAATTCAAATAAACAGTGACCAGGTTTAACAACTTTAAAAAGTCTGCAATACCAGAGTTTCAGACAAGAGATTGAGAAAATGAAAATAAAATATACCAAGAGAAACTGTTTGAAAAGTTAGTCAAAAAGGAAAACCCCGCCCAAATTAGATAGATCAATGCTATCAAACCTGACAGCTTGACATGTTTGAATCCAAGAACATCTCAACATCAGACCCCAAAGTAAATAAAATGGTCGCTTTCTAGTGCACAGTTCTCCTCAAAGATCTATCATAACAGAAGGGAAAAGATGTCAACAAATTAATACATGAAAAATTAGGTAGAGGACACAATTATTGATTTCAAATATTATTTTCTCTTTTAGAAAATTGCTTATTGGTTGTTGTTTTTTTTTCTACTATTAGGGGATGCATTCAAACATGCTTGTTACCTTTAGGCAGGGATCCTAGCAAGGTCTCTCAGAATTTCCTTTTTAGCACCTGTGCTGCTGAAACCAGGATTACAATGCCTCCTTTTACATCAGAAGGTGTCTAACATTTTGGCTTCCTTGGGCCACACTGGAAGAACTGTCTGGGACCACACATAAAACACGCTAACACTAATGACAGCTAATGAGCTAAGAAAAAAAAAAAAAAAAGGTCACAAAAAACCTCATGTTTTAACAATTTGTACTGGGCTACATTCAAAGCCATCCAGGGCCATAGGTTGGACATGCCTGTTTTACATCTACTGCCTTGTCAAAACAAACCTAAAGTCATCCCTCACCTGAAAACAATGTACTCACCCATTGATCTCATTTTGAGGACTAGGAGAGGAAATCTAGACTTTATTTCCAGTGAGGTATTAACTACATGAACTTATTACATAAATTTAAGTTTTCTGAGCCTTTGCTTATCTCTAAAATGAGTATAATACTCAATAAAATTTAACAAACATATATTATTATGAATGTAACAAAAATAACATAGCCCTTGGTCCAAATTCTGGCATCTCTAAATTCTGTGACTATTATGCCCATGACTTTTCCTTTATAGGTTTATACAATGTAATTACATGGTTCTAAATTTGATTTCAAGATATGATCTAAATTTTTAATCAAGTCTATCAGAAGCACTGAGCATCATTTCCATCACCAGGAAATGATGCATTGGTGACTGATCACATTTGAGCCCCGACAAATGTTATTACTGTTGTTCTTCTCAACTCTGAAAGACCAGTGCTTTGTTTTTACTTTTGCTGTCCTTAAGGCATAGCAATACCAGATCAAGCTCATATAAATTAATTATTCAAAGTGCTAAAGGCTGCCATTAGAAGAAAACAGTACGCCTTAAAAATGCATTATTTCGAATAGTACTATGGTATCACACCTTACCTTCAAAGATATTTCTCATTCATTAGATAAGGTTTACACCAGGTAAGGAGAGCTGAGAGAACATGGAGAGAATGAAAGCCCAAGACAAGCTTTCTTTCCCTCAAAGTATACATCTGGTCAGCCTACTAACACTCTGAATTTAGCCCAGTGAGGCTGACCATATGTACTGTTTGAAATGGGACAATACCGTTGTTTCCTGTTCTGTTTAAAACAGTACATCTGGTCAGCCTACCTAAAACTTAACTATTTACTAGAGAAATAGTCTACATAGTTAGCAATCTAATAGTTAGTAATCTAAGTCAAGACAATGTAAACAAGATTTAAAGAAGTGTCTTCTGTTCATTTTTCAATAGGATTTTTTATTATTGAGTTGTGAGTTCTTTATATATTTTAGATATTAGCCCCTTATCAAAGGCACTGTTTGCAAATATTTTCTCCCAATTGGTTGGTTGCCTCTTTGCTTTGTTGATGATTTCTTTTGCTGTGCAGAAGCCTGTTAGTTTGATAAGGTCCCATTCATTTATTTTTGCTTTTACTTCCCTTGCCTTTGAGGTCAGATTCATGAAGTCCTCTCTGAACCCAAGGTCTATTAAGTTTAGTACTGATGTTTTCTTCTATACAGTTTATTGTTTCGGGTCTTATGTGGAGTTCTAACGGGCACTTCACTTACTCGAAGACAAACAAATGGCCAACAGAAATATGAAAAAAGGCTCAACATCATTGACCATTAAGGAAATGCAAATCAAAACCACGAGGTACCACCACACATCTGCTAGAAAGGCTATAATCAACAAGACAAGGAACCAGTGCTAGAGACTATGAAGAAAAAGGAACCCTTGTATATTGCTGGTGGGAATGTAAATTGGGACAACCACTATGGAAGTATGAAGAGTCCTCAGAAAATTGGGACTGGAGCTACCACATGACTTGGCAATCCCCCTTCTGAGTGTCTACCCCTAAAATTGAAAACCTTAGTCCATAAAGACATATGTATGCCAGCGTTCTATCGCAGCACTGTTCATGGTGGCCAAGTCATGGAAACCACCAAAGCATCCTTTGATAGATGACTGGATAAAAAAACATATGGTACATATATACAATGGAATATTACTCAGCTATAAGAAAAGATGAAATACTGTCATTTGCAACAACATGGACGGACCCTGAGATCATCATGCTAAGTGAAATAAGCCAGACAGAAAAAGCTAAGAACCATATGACTTCTTTTAAAGGTGGAATGTAAAACTGAAAGCAACAAAGAAACTAAACCTCATGGACACAGTCAATAGTTTAGTGGTTACCTGAGGGTAAGAGGGGAGGAGGGAGCTAAATATATGGTGATGGAAAGAAATCTGATTCTGGGTGGTGAACACATAATGTAACATGTAGAAAAGTACTATAGAATTGTATACCTGGAACCTATGTAATTTTTACTATCCAATGTCACCCTAATAAATTTAACAACGAAAAAAAAAAAGATTTAAAGAAACAGAAACTCTTAAGAACAAATAAGAGTTTTCTCCCATTAAATTTAATTCTTAACAATCACTGTTTAACTTTGGTTTTTTCCTTACTACTACAATAAGAACTGTACTTTCCTTATAAAGTTTGCTGACACAAATTATGCTAGTAGAAATCACAATATCCCAAGTCCTTGAACTTTAAAAAAAAAAAGGATACCTCAGATGTTTGTGGTCAGTAACTAAGACAGGTTTTAATCTACTGGCAGACTAGACTCTTTCCTCAACCTCATTTCCACATCTTATCCTGTGTTCTAATGATTCTGTGGACTTCAGTCATTGGCCGAGAATGATACTTGAAGGGCAAAAACACAGATGGATGTCAATAGCATTGTGGAAGTAAAATAAGTCAACAGAGAAAGACAAATAACATATGATTTCACTTATATGTAGAATCTAGAAACAAAAAACCAAAAAAATGAATGAACAAATAAAACAAAACATTGACAGATCCACCCACCGATACAGAGAACAAACTAACGGTTGTCAAAGGAAATGGGGGTGGGGGATGGGTGAAAAAGAAAACACAAACTTATTGAGCATATTTCTAGGCTTCAAAACATACTTGAATGTTACTGAATGTTTCAATAACAGATTAGTCTCAAAAAAGAAATTAAGGGGACAACAGATGAAAGATTAACTACACTTGATCACATATAAAGTCAGCAAGAAGTTTAATTACAACTCAATTTTCATTTTTTTTTAAGATTTATTTTTATTGTTTTTGACAGAGAGAGAGACAGAGGAGGAGGAGGTCCCAGAGCAGTCTCCATAGTTGTACATCATTAGTGTTCGACATAATTTCATTACATAGGTAGGCAAAGGGTTGCACAGGGCAAGAACTGGACTGGGGCCTCCCGCATTAGAGGCACGCCTCAGGCAGTAGCCAAACTGGGGATCTCTCACATGGAAAGCTTGGCTTGATGGGAACCAAACTGGGTTAGAAGAACACCCCAGTTCACACACCCCAGTTCAGCATATGGGTCCACATAGGCCTTGGGCCAGGACCCGGACAAGATCCTCGGACCCTAGGGCAGCAGTGCAAGCACTCAACCTGCTGAGCCATCCCAGCTTCCCCTCATTTTCTTATAATGAAGAAGCATATGATGAAATATTCTAATTACGAAAAATGTCACAGGCCTAGGAAACAAAGATAACATCTGTACAACAGAATTATCTGTTTTCAATACAGTTTCCTATAGCCAGAAAAGTAATTGTGGATTATTCATATGGAATCAACTTTGTTACACAGAATGCTCATTATTGCAAAAGGAGTTTATATGTGACGAACCACTTTCAAACAGCATAAAAGGTCATAGTTTTTATTAGCTTTAGTAGTGACTTTGAAATGGCTACCTGAATAGTGATCAAAACCTCAGAAAGTCTTCCCTATTGTCTTTTCTGTCAACTATTCAGAGACCTTGAACCCCACCAAAAAATAAAGAGACACACTGGAGAGTACAATGTTAGTTTTTGAAATTTTATTATTTTAATACATACATTTCACAAACAGAAACCTTCTAACACCACACACAATTCCATAACCAAATGTTTCAATTTTATCAACATTCTTTAACTATTTACACTGTCTTCCCTCAACAAAAGTGCAATCCAAGACATCTTGACAAGAAATCTTTACAGACAAGAATACATTTTTCAGCTGGTTTTAAAGATGCCCATCCATTACATTTTCTTTCAATTACCTGAAATAATAATAATGTCAACAGGACATGGCGATGAGCTGAATTAGGCAGCACCCAATTACAGGAATCAAAACAATGAATAAGAACGCTTTCTCCTCCCAAACCTCCAACTAAAATTACTCAACAGCTGCTACCATGAGACTAAAGAGGAAAAGCACACTGGATTTACTGACCTGGGTGCAGGATGGTTATGTTAAGCAAGACAAAGGGCAAGATTTCAGCAAGTTAGTTTTGGTGGTGTAATAAGTTACATATCATTATGTCTGTTATTTTTAGGATTTAAACACCTAATAATCATGCCTGGTGAGTTAATTTCCCCCAAACAGATATGAGAATACGTTTTACTCTAAAAATGAACTTCTCTTACAAAAACTGCAAAATAAAGACTGGGAAAAGCTCTTTTTTAATCAGAATGAGATAACTGACCCTGTTGCCCAACTGCATGGCCACGTGTCCACCTTTTAAGGTATAAACCCAGCATCCAAAAGTAAAAGGAGAACTAATGATGACCTAAAGAGAAAATGATGATACCATCGGGAATAGTCTTCTCACTAAAGTAAAGCAGATAATTTTATTTGTTCAAGGTATATAACTCTTCAAAATAAATGATAAAAAGTTACGAGGAAAAATCACATTGAAATGATAAGTCACTTATGAGTGGTTCATACTATTGAAAACTATTCATCAGAAAAACAGCAAATGGATCTCCTGGGTGACTAATATCCTTTAATATCCAAACCACAACAAAAATAATCATCTTTTTTGACACATTTCAATTTCTATCAGAGTACTCAGAGCAAAGTACTTTGAGAAAGCATGGGGAAAATATTAAGGTCAGCAGATTTCCAAATAAGATTTATTCTTTACATTACTGTATACACAATTATATTTTATTCAAACGTATCAACCAAATTTTAGACAAGAATGCAATGCCTTAAAGGCAAAAGGTATTCTCAGATATGATACCTATGCCTCTCCTTTTACATAACTGTAGCATCCATAGAATCCTTATCATCAAAATAAAGGGCAAAAGCCAACTTTACCTAATTATAGTACAACCTCATCATACTTATTTTTTAGGGAGTAGAAAACAATCTAAGCAGAAAATACTGAATGCATCAAGCACTATAATCCCAGCAGTTTTAGACTGAGGAGCTTGCTGGATGTGTAAATTTTTATAAGCTTTAGAACAATACAGATTTCTTTACAAAAATTTAGGTGGGTTAAAGAATAGAATCACCAATATTTTACTACTCATTTTAAATTCACAAATAAATCCATATGGTACTCTGAAGACAAGAGAAATTTTTGTACTTGGATACATGAGAGAATACAGCTTTGTGTATTAAAGACTAATTGGCAAGCATTATGTCCTATTGACCACTTTTGGTGGCATCAAATACTGTCAGACCAATAACGATTTTCTACTTCTTATTGGCATTGAGCATTTCTTTCCACTGTGAAATATTTTCAGATCATCAAACACCAAACTAGATATGGTAAACTGAATCACAATCATCCAAACTGAAAGATGAAGAACATTCATACATTGGTTCTTTAAGGCTGTGCTGTTTCGAACAAAATATCACATATTTCATGCAGCAGAAATGAAGTTCATTTGCAATAATGCCTCAACACTTCTGAGAGGAAAAACAACATTTTCTGAGGGAAGAAAAATAGTATAAACCAAATGAGTAATACACTTGTAAAATGCTCACATAGCCCCAAATTTGGCTACCCCCAAAGTAATTATATTTTCAGCATTCTTTTAGCATATATGCATATCATATTTGAAGTTATAAAAATTCATTTTTGAGAAAACATATTCCAATTCCAATTCTATTAAGGGTACAGGATGTATTTCTATTTAAATCGCCAGGACCTAACAAACGGCAAGAAGTACTTTGCTCTGATAAATTAAGTATATAAATTGTCATCTTTTTTCAACAATGGCAAGGGATTTGCTTCAGAATGATCTGCTTTCAAACATATTGTTATATGTTATGATCAGTGCTCTTTCAAAATAAAGCAAATTAAAAACAGAAATATTACAATTATTCTTTTCTCATAACCTCACAGATAATTTTTTTCCTTTCCTTCCTGGGGTCAAACCTTAGATTTTGGAAACTCAGCATTAAATGTATAAAACATCACTGTAAGTAATTTTGTGGAAGAGAAGTGTGGTAATGATTGGTTCTCAAACTCACCAGTTAGGTCTGTGGCTGTGAGGAGGAAGTTCTGACTGACATCAAATGCCATTTCAATAGTGCAAACTATATAATATAAATCAGTGCCACCCAAATAACATTATTTAAGGATTCTCCTTAGGAAAGCCAATGTAACCAACTTCAGATCACAATTTCCTGCCTTTTTGCCCTCTTGAATCAGCGGGCATCATTTCCAGATTCTCATTTTGTATATTCTGTTATAGGTCTGCTTACTTAAAATATATATGCAATACCAATAGCTTTCATATGTCTTATAATTTGGGTATTATTTTCAGTATGAAAACTGTTAAATTAGTGATCGAAACAGCACTTGTGTTCACTTTCAAATAATGTCAGTGAAGATGAACTGCAGGTCAGTGTGTGCTGCACAACACTAAACCAAGACAGGTTAATATACTCTCCAGGCACAGATTTACATTTACTTGTCACATGTTTCTCCCAAGGCCCAAAGACCTAAAAGTGGATCTGTCCAGTTAACATTATATAGTGAGTTTCCTCCCATTTCCTCGTGCACTTAGTTTATAACTGCATAATCCCTTTCCCAAACACCCCATTGTCCCCACCACCTTAAAAGCTGCATGAGAGGCTGTAAGTGACAGTGAACCAATATCCCAGCCTCATAGGATTCCCCATCTGGGCTCTGGTCATGACCACAGACTAACACTCAAAGTCCAGAGAGGGTAAGGGGAAGCCCCCTTTTTAGTGGCACACATACACAAAGAAACTCTCCTTGAAATTAGAAAAGAAATTAATGTCACATATTGTTTTCCTAGAAAAGATACGTAATAAAGTAATAATATCAATAAAATAGCTATTACCAAAGCAAAGCTTTCATCAATAAGCTTCGAGAACTTTGAAGGAGGAAAATGGCTTCACAAAATGGTAGTCCAGGTTCCCACAGTGTGGACACTGCTGGACGTTGCTGTACTCGGAGAAGTACTGCATCCCAATCCGCACGTCAATCACAGGCTTCCCGCAGTGCTTACAGTTCAGGCGGGCCTGCAGGGAACACAAGGTCGTAAGCCACCATGCCCTTTGCCTCCCAGCACTGTCAAAGTCACCTGGAGCCGAATGCAAGACCGTTATAGCTAAACTGATCTGGAGCCTAGTAAAATGTCCTTTTTATTACCAAAAACAGGGTAGGCAAAGAATAAGATAAGCTTAAAATGTATATTCAAATATTCATCATCAGATTTGGAGGTTAACTCAATTTCTCTCCCAATATGCTGCACTGCTACTAGTTTCTCCTATGCAGAGAAAGAAGCTATAAACATGTACTGCCCTACATTCCTCCATTAAAGTCCCCCTAACAATGGGACATTCCTTCCTCCTGGATTTTAAAGAGCGGCTAAAGCTGACTTCCTTCACTCCAACCTGCATAAAACTTTTTTAAAGATTCTGAGTCTATTTTAAAAAATGATATACATTTTTTTCATCCTATTTCTTATTACATTTGTGTTTTCTTTGATGTCAAAAATATATATATATTCCCTACAACACTCGAGTAAAAAGAGCAATCCAGGAAGAAGTGCCGAGGCCTCTGGAACCCACTAGTGCAGCGTATCTTCATTCACACCTAATCTTCTTTCTAATGGCACAACACTAGAGGCTTTCACCAAAAGGCCTCTACTGAATAGCAAGAAACAATAAATACAACACACTCTCAATTTATATTCATTCTATAAATGTAGTAAAAAAGGATAACTTCATTTTTGTCTTCAAAACAACCCTGGGAGGTAAGTAGGAATTTTTAGATGATGAACTAAGAGAAATAGTGATCAAGTAACACGCCCAAGACCACATAGTTGGAAGTAGAAAGGCTGAGGTTTGAACCAAAGTAGCACACTCCGTAGTTCATACTCCTAGACATTGTAAAAAAATTTTTTAATTGTTTTTGACAGAGAGAGAGAGAGAGAGAGAGAGAGAGAGAGAGAGAGAGAGAGAGAGAGAGAGAGAACTGAACTGGGGGAGCTCCCCAGCTCAGCACATGGGTCTCCATGGGCCGGGGCAAGGGCTCGATCCTCCGTCCCCAGCGCTCGATCCTCCGTCCCCAGCGCTGCAAAGCGAGCACTCAACCCACTGAGCCATCCCGGCTTCCCTGACATTATAAATTTTGTAACCTGAGATTAACCTCTTTTTAACTGACTAATCTCTAGGAACAACATTAAAAGTGAGATTCTGAGCAAACCTCTCTAATCACTGTCTTGTTACTCCTTTCTAACAACCAATCAATGCTTACTGTTGGATCAAAGTCATATTGGAAGATTTTCTTTGATTCCTTAGTTGTGTCCTAATACTTGTACAGTCACTATGAATATAGTTAATTGATTTTTTTTAAGCCAAAACATTAACCAAACATGTTTTCCATTTTAGTAGGGAAAGGTCTGGGCGTATGTTGTTGAAAGGAAGAGCTAAGAGGTACCAAAAGGCTGGGTGTGGCAGGATGCCATTCGGCTTTTCTCCCTAGAGGTAAGGAAATCATCCCATTGTTTTCAGTTCTGTGGTAGAAGAACGAACCTGCCTGGGAGTTTACAGGTTTTAGTTATGGTTGTGGCACACTTGTGTAAAACATTATAATTTTTTAAGCCTTTACTGTATGTGGAAAATAATGAGGTTGGACTACATCTCCAAGGTCCATTCTAATGCTAATATTCTGAGTCAAAGGCCCAAACATTCACTTCCTTCCTCGTTTCTCTAAAAAATAATCCTCTTTGGTATAGGCATGAGAGAGGAGCCACGTCCTTTTGCTTCTCTAACCTCAAGAACTGGCATTAAGACGCAGTATTATAAAATGCTACAGTGAATCACTAAAGACTGGTATCTCATTTCTAAGGCTAAGTTTTAAAATGAAAATGTGGTCCATGTATTCGAATTGTTTAAAAGTAGACAAATCCTGTGTAGAATCAAATGACAGGCTATGGATGGCCATTTAGGTCTCTCACAATCCTATTTCTCACCTAAGATCACTAGCACAAAGTATAGCTGAAATACTGAGTCTGCCAACCTTTAATTCAAAGCTTTAATTTACCTTCTGAACAAACTGCTAATACTAAGGATATTCTCCTTACAAAAATCAAATCATAAGGCTAAAGATACAAAACCTATGTTGTAAACTAATAAAGTGTTTATCAGGAATTTAATATTAAGAGCCAGGCATGGCCACTGAAGAGCAATAGAAAAGATCTCTCCTACCTGTGAAGATTCAAGAACTTACATAACTTGCTTTTTCCCAGTGTGGAAATAAACCAAGATACTTCCAAGGATTTTGTCTTGTCTCCTGAGTTTCTGTGGACTTATTTCATGTGTTTTCACTCCCTCTTTTGGTACTTCCCTCTTTTCCTGATGACAGCTAAATTTCAGATGCTCTCTTAGCTGTGCTACATGCCTCCTGGTAGCAGTGCTTTAAGGATCGCAAATCTTTCGGGTCAACCTCAAAAAGAAATTCCTGTCTATGAAAGAAAGTGAAACTTCCTTCCTCCTTTCAAATAATAACTTTTTTCTTATTAGAAACTTAGTAAACATTAATTGGAAAACATAAGTAAGCAAAGAAAACTCAGCATCCCACCCTCCTGAAACCAGTCTTGATAACTGATTAGCACATCCCTGTTCATGTTCATTTTTTCTTACTTGAAGCATACCATTATACCAGTCAAACTTCTTTTTTAACTTAAAATACTGAAAATATTTCCCACATCATACATTTTACTACAATATCCCCTTTCATGACTACATAGTAGTCCTGTAATAAACAGCTGCCCACGCTAGTAAATCAACCATCTTGGATGGACTTTGGGGGAGTTTCATGACTGCTCACTACTGCCACACCTTCCCCACGCCCTCCACCACCCAGCACAATCACAGTGCTGCCTCGAGCTCCTCGACATTCCCTGATGGCACCCACTGCTCGCTCCGTGGGGTCAATACCAACCTGACAGCATGGAGAGGCAGCCAGGATGTCATAGGTGTACATGGTGCCCAGCTGGTGCCAGCTGCCGTCCCACCGCGACTTACACTTGATGCAGATGATCTTATGAACGCCTTCCAAGCAGTCCACACACACTGCATACAGGTGCATGAGCCTCCCTGTGCACAGAAGACAATGCTGAGAGTAGCCATCAAGAAAATCACCTTTTGTCTACAAACGAGATTAAAAATTGGCTCATCTATCAATTACAAGCAAACACTTTTATCACTTAAATAAATATAAAAAGCAAAAGGCAATACTTATCACATATCCCCAAGTTGTCCTTTTAGAATAATGATGAATTACAACTATTGTCAATGATACTTTAAGTACTTTGAGTTCAATCATATTACTTGCTTCAATTCACTTTTCCAAAAAGTGCTGCCAGGTTTACAATACAAACATCCAAAATCAAATGACCAAGGCAGATGCTCAAAACCAGCCCCTGACCATGAAGGACCTTTAGCTCAGAAGTATGTGTGTGGCATACAAAGAACTAGCAACACTGGTCTGCAGTTGTGAGATCTCATCCAGTCCCATCATGAAGTAAATACCGTAGTCTATCCTGGTATTGGGTAGCACAGAGTTATACCACAGCCAAAATTACTAAATTAACTGTTTTTGTCTCAAAAACTGCTCAACCATTACATCTAATTTAGAAACCAGAATTATATCCCACTTACAAGTGGTTTTTTACAAGGAATTCAATGTCTTGTTATTTACCAGGCCCTTAAGTCATATCACCATTCCTCTATTATTTATCAATGTCTAATGCTTAGAAAGGAAAGATGCCACCAAGTTTATATGTAAGGGTTAGGGTTCAAATCACTGGCAAAGGGGAAGCTGGGATGACTCAGCAGGTTAAGCACTCACTTTGCAGCCCTGGGCCCGATGATCGAATCCCGGCCCCAGCCTATGCAGACCCATATGCTGAATTGGGGTGTGCTTCCCATGCAGGAGGCCCCCATTTTGGTTCTTGCCCCGCAGTTTGGCCCCTGGCTCGAGGAGGCATGTCTCCATGAGGGAAGGCCCCAGCCCAGTTCCCACCTTGCACAGCCCCCACCCACCTGTGTGGAATTGAACTATGTCAAGAATTGAAGACATG
>PVKE010027714.1:0-21414 GCA_004027555.1 Craseonycteris thonglongyai | reverse complement strand
TCTCTCTCTCTCTCTCTCTCTCTCTCTCTCTCTCTCTCTCTCTGTCAAAAATAAATAAATAAAAACTAAAAACACATTGAAACTGGCAAGTCATTTCCTACTATCTATTAACTCTCTACCCCTGGAAACTGAAATAAAAACATGTAATCATGTCATTGTCTTAAAGAAAAACAAAGGTCATAAAATGACAATCAAGAAAAGCCCTGATTTGTTGAATAATCTTTAATGTCATCTTTAAGTTAAAGTTCCAAAAGGAATGGAATGGCCAAATGCTCTCAACAGTAGAGCATCTAGCTGTTCTCAAACTCTGATCAGGTTTAGTGCTATTTTCAAAACAGAGATTGAAGATAGATATTCACAAATCTCTCAGTTGTGGTGGTTATTCAACCAGAAGCCATGCTCTAATGCCCAGCATTTCACTACAATCAACTACTGTTATTAGGTCATTTTTTGCAGACAGGAGATAACTTTTAGAATTTAACACCACATAATAACCAAAGAGAACTCCATACTCAGTTCCTAAGAGAATTCCCTTTAGCCAGCTTGCTAACAAGGTCTGGAGTACTACACATGGCAATGAATTTTTAAAGTTTTATTTATTTATTTTATTAATTTTTGACAGAGAGAGATACAGAGACAGACAGAGAGAGAACGGAACTGGGGGAACTCCCCAGTGCAGCATATGGTTCCGCACGGGCCGGGGCCGGGATTCGATCCTTGGTCCCCGGAGCTGCAAAGTGAGTGCTTAACCCACTGAGCCATCCCGGCTTCCCCTGGCAATAAATTTTAATGGCCACTATTTCTGCTAAAATAAAGAGAAACAAAAACTAAATAATAAACCTTAACCCTAAATTATTTCTGTTATTCATTAAATCAAATTTACCTTCACAAAACGTGAATTTGTTCTTAAAAGTTTGCGAACTACCAACAGCAGAAAATCCATTTCTTCAGTTCTCTCGTGTACCTACAAAATAAGGAAGGGGGCATCCCACATGATGTCAAGCTAGGCACATATTATCACTGAAGGGACGAATGAACGGGAGGGGGGTTTTAGCGCCGTGCCTGGGAGCCTGGGGGGAATCAGCTCTCTGCTAGGTCCGTCCTTTGGGCCTATTACCACTCTGGCTAAGAGGAAGCAAAGAGCATGGTCCCTCAGACCAGAGCACCTCAAAGAGGCCACGTGGGTCACTGTCCCCTCAGTGCTTCTCTCTGGGATCCTATTGGCATTAGGGTAATGGTTAGCACCCTTGGTTGTCACTATGATAATCAAAATCATCATCCCCCACTGTCCCCAGCACACCCGGTACCTACCACACACCTCTGCATGGTCACAAGTCACACTGTTACTTAAGCAGGTTTGTGGAGGGTGGGGACTGTGCCTGGGTAGAACATGTCCAGGACAGCAGCACTACAGTGCCCAAGGGCAGGAGGTGCTGGCCCTGGAAAAGCTGGCTCTGTCAGGAGAATGGCAGGAGCAGTAGGGGACGGAGCTATCCCATGGCCATCCTCAGAGCCACCCTATGACATATAGTCACCCAGCCACTCCACCTTCAGTCTGCCCAGCCCCAGAGCCAGTTCACAGCAAAGGGTCAAGACAGGGGGACACATTTCCATCACTTAGTCAGGATGCCTCAAGACATAGCAGGCAGAAAGAGTCTATTCTGGGCCATTTCTCTGCCAAAGTGGAGAGACTAGAGACTGAGTGTGAAAGGCCTGGTCATGTACTCCACAACCAGCCCGGTCCAGGTCCTACTGTTTCCCTCCATCCCACTGAAGCAGAAGTGTAGAGAAGAAGGAGAGAGAAAAGCAAAGAAAGATTTGGCAGCTGGAAAGTATGCTATGCGCAGGTGTTAACAGTTGGGGGTCCTAACAGAACACGGTTAACAAATCTAATTCTTTTGTTCTGTCACTAGACCTTGGAACATTGCCTCACACAAACATCCTGTCTCTTACCTGAGAAAGAAAAGCAGAGACGTGCACCAGTGACAGCCCCAGGGCAACTTCCTCAGTGCTGGGACCCCCACAACCTGCACATACTGAGCTCTGGCTGGACACCAACCATCTGGCTTGTCCCCAGGCTCGCCAGGCTGGCCCTGCCTCCCCCGAAACCTCTGAGGACCTCCAGAGCCCTGACTCCAGAAACTGAGTCCTCCCCCTGCCAGTGGCCTGTCCCATGGCACACAGATGCACACCCCTCAGAAATCTGTCCCCCAGGACAGTGGCTGCCAGTGGAGACTATGACTCAGCTGTCTTCAGAACCTCAGCACCTATGAGGCAGGTCTCAGAAAATGCTTACTGAGTGACAGTTTCCCAAAACTAGTTTATTCTTTCTCAAGAGCTGAGAAGTTAAAACCATCATCATTCCCATTTCAACTGCCTGGCCATCCTCAACTTTTGCCTTAGACTTCTTTTAAATCAAATCATCCCACACAATCACACTATTGTTCATAAGCCTAAACTTCAGGTACTGGGTCCAGTCCACTCATTCTGTAAGCAAGTAACTATCAGAGTAGCTATGGGGCAGAGCAGGGAACAACCGTGACAGTTATCACAGTCCCCTGCCAGCCCCCACCCAGGTGCCAGCTCAACAGACAGCACCCAGCTTCTTCCACTCAACAAGACCGTGCAGCTGCACACAAGCCAGTGAGGGCACAGGGCCCATGTCACTCATGCGTGCGAACAACAGGCAAGGACCCTTAGAGGGTCAGACACATTCAGGATGTACGGGACATACAAAAACCAAATGGGGTGCTGCCAGCCAAGCTCTACAGTGAAGTCCAAGATTAACCTCACAACCAGTAGGCTCAGTGAGTGGTGACCACTGGGAGCACAATGGTGCCACGTGCAGGCACACTGCCACTGCATCTTAATTTCACTTCCACCCAATCTCAAGACACTCAAAATCCCCCAGGGTCATAAAGAAGACTCCAGAACTGTTTCACCACGGAGAACACCAGCTCAATTTCCACCCCTACTCTCCCAGACAGTAGTTTACAACCAAGTCAGGTAACAAGGTTGCAGGTGTGGCCGTACCATATGACCCACCACATGTGCACACCATGCACATGAGAGGTACAGAGGACACCGGTCTGACCTGTGCCTGGGGTTCCCTTCATCAGGCACTCACTCTAGCCCCAGCTCCCAACCGCCCACAAATCCTGTTCATGTGCTCACTTTTCCAATTCCTCAAGAAGCAGGTAAAGCTTCTCAAGGCATAGTCACTGGGGAGGCTTCCCTCAGGAGTTCCCAGGGGAGGCATTCCCTAAGTTTCTGGGGTGGGTACTGGAAGACAGCATCCCTTCCTCAAAAACCAGTTTCAAATAGAAACACAAACAATTAAAACATTCCATCCATACTAAGAAAAGCCCAGAAAGCTAAGACCAGCATGGACACAGGTTTCCCGACACTTTAAGAGTTTTTTATGAAAGGTGAATAGATTGGTATCTTGTACAGTAGGTTCTTCATTAACTGGAACTCAAGCAACCAACACTCTTTTTTATCTTTTTTTTTTTTTTTTGCTGGTTGCTTGAGTGTTGCCAGTTGCTTGAGTTCCAGTTACTGGAAAAGTCTACTTACATTTATCTGACATCTATCAGTCCCCATGAGTGCCAGATAACTGGGAATTTACTGTATCTAAATTTACTGATTTTTTAAAGATGTTATTGTCCTTATTCTACTACATGGAAAGTACCATAAGGCGCTGGAAATACCTACACGCAGTAAAAGCTCCCTGACTGCTCACACTCTGAACTACAGCGGTCTTCCTGTGACAGGTCAAGCAGAAACAGACACACGGCCTCCTCTGTAACACAGCAGCCGCCACACAAAAGGAGCACAACTGCATTCCAATAAAACTTTGTTTACAAGACAGATGCCAACTGTGGCCTGGGGGTCATCCTGTGCCAACCCCTACTCTAAACAAGGAATCAGCCTCCCCACAGGTATTTTGTAACCAAGAAAAAATAATTTAAAAAGAAAACCAATACTCGTAAGCAGAAAGAGCAGATGCAGGCCCACGGGACTTGCTGACACTTCACAAGTGAAAGCATCCACAGGAGCTGTGCTATTTCCTGAGATGGGCCTGGGCACACAGAGCAGGCATGCCACATGAGCACCTACTTCGTCAATGAAGATGTGTGTGAACTCCACCAAACTCTTGGTGCTGACAACCTTCTGGAGCAGGACTCCGGTTGTCATGTATATTAACTTGGTGTCCTCTGTTGCTATTTTCTCCAATCCTACCTAAAATTGGGGAAGGAAAAGAGAAAGGATAAACTTTTCAGGTTTAAATGGCTTACACTTAACTACCAAAAAAAGCTAAGTCCATTTTGTAATGAAGGTAAGAAAGGGAATAAAAAAAATGACTATATCACAAAAATACAGGGTCCATATTAAAACTAAAGTTAAGTTAGTTTTTTCTTTATTGCAAGGTGGGGGTTAGGCTTATCTAGTATATGGCCTATATCATTTTTACATTAAGACAATTTGTATATGAAAAAATCTACATACAAAAATATAGTTAAAAGGTTAAAATTATAAAAGTCATGGGTCTGAAAATTCTCATTTCCTTCTTATTAAACTGGGAAAGAAATTAAAAGTTATTTTCAAGAACTTCAGAGTTTCACTATTTTTAAAATTATGCCATAGTTCTGCTCTATAAGCAACTGGTTTTATTTCACTTTCCAGCAGAAAATAGTCACGTCTTATCATCAACTTGCATAGAATAAATGCACAAGGGGAGGCATGGCTCTCTCGTCTCACCTGATAGCCCACCACCCCACCCAAAGCCCAGGCACGCTCTCTGCTGATCCACCGGGCGATGCTGCTGGCCCCGATCTTCCGGGGCTGGGTCACCACGATGTTGCAGTAGGCAAAGCGCTGGATGTAGTGGTCCAAGATATACTGTGGGAGCTGGGTGCTCTTACCGCTACCTGTGGCACCGTGAATAATGACCACAGAATTGCTTTCTATCAAAGATATAACCTAGAATTTTTAAAAAAGAAAATCTTTCAAAATTGCTAACAATTTTGCTAACAAATTTGCTAACAAAACTAACAATGATATAAAATATTACCTATGAACCAGCTTTACCTTAAGAAGACTTTCAGGATTTATTTTCATCTTTAAAAGTTAAATTAATAACTAACCATCTAAACATCACCAAAGAGAGCAAGAGGTTACATGCTTGCTACATTTAAAAGCAGTCTGACCACTGTGAATAGTAACTGTTAGTTATGGAAAAGCCAGGCCTTCAGCTCTAGGTCTCAACCTCTCCATCTACAAAAATGAAAACACTACACTGGGGTTTCTATAGCGCTTGCTAAATAACATTACATTTCTATTACATTAAAGTTTTTAAATAGTGCTACTGAGAAACATGAAAACACAGCTGTTACTGCACTCAAGTGGTTTTAAAATTTGACTTGAAACTTCAGATACAGTTTTAAACAGTTTTAAACAATTAACTTCCACTGTCCCACTTCAGTCTATATGAGGCATTTTTAAAACTCTAGTCCATGGGAAAGCTGGGATGGCTCAGCGGGTGAAGTGCTCGCTTTGAAGCCCCGACACCGAGGATCAAATCCCGGCCCTGGCCCATGTGGACCCACATGCTGAACTGGGGTGTGCCCCCAGTTCAGTTCTTGCTGGGACCTATGTTGGAGGCTCCCGGCCCAGTTCCTGCCCTGCGCAGCCCTGTGCCTGCCTGTGGAGTGAAACTATATGGAAAACTAATGTCAACTATGGAAACTGCTCTGGGCCCTCCCCTCTCTCTCTGTCTCTCTCTGTCTGTTTCTCTCTGTCAAAAATCAATAAAATAAATCTTTAAAAAAAAAAATTATAAAAAAAAAAACTCTAGTCCAATTCCTCCCCACCACTGCCCTACCTTCACCCTAAATTTATTTAAACTCATGTCTTTAGTGATTGCTATGGTCAGAGAATCCAACTTAATTTCAATATTGACTCCAAAAGATTTAAAAAGTTTATCTACTCTACAAACGTGTGATTCAATCTAAAGCAAACTAAAAATTATAATTGGGATAGAATACTTAGTTTTATCTGTAACTACTTCTTCCACTAATATAGTTAATAAAAGTTACAACCACTAACTTCTTTTTTTTAAGATTTATTTTACCATTTTAAGAGGTGAGAGACTGATAGACAAGGGGGGGGGGGGGAGGACAGAGCAGTCTCCATAGTTGTACATCATTAGTTATGACTGGGTTTCATTCCACACAGGTAGATGTGGGGCTGCTTGGGGTGGGAACTGAAGTGGGGGCCTCCCCCATGGGAGGCGAGAACCTTCACCACTGAGCCATCACAGCGGTTACCAGTCGCACCGACCGAAGTTTAGCATATGGGGTTGCATGAGCCAGGGCTAGGAATCAAATCCAGACCTTGAATTGAGAGGCAAGTGCTCAACTTCTGAATTATCCCAGCATCCTCCAATAGCTTACTTTTAAAGATTTATTTTTATTGTTTTTGACAGAGAGATACAAAGACAGAGACAGAGAGAAGGGGGAGGGCCCAGAACAGTCTTCATAGTTGCACATCATTGGTTTTTTCCACATAGTTTCATTCCACAGGTGGGCCCAGGGCTGCACAGGGCAGGAACTGGGCCGGGGTCTCACCCCGGTGAGAACTGAACTGGAGGCACTCCCCAATTCAGCACATGGGTCTACACAGGCAGGGGCCAGGATTTGATCCTCGGTCCCTGGGGCTGCAAAGTGAGTGCTTAACCCACTGAGCCATCCTGGCTTCCCCAAACAACAGCTTACTTTTAACCATGTTTAGTAACATGTAACTTTAAAGAATAACATGTAGTTTAAAGACTAACTGTAACATAAATGCTGCTATTAGGCTGTTGCAAAAGTAACTGCAGTTTCAGACCATGAATTTTAAATCATTATAACTAGGCTCAAAGTAGAAATCATTACAATCAACACATTTTTGCCAACAAAAAATAAGTTTGTATATTCCTATATCATAAAAATTCACATTGCAGGAATTCAACAAACTCCTGGAAAGCATTTTCTGCATCCTGCTGGTTGTGGAAGTGTTTTTCCTGCAAAAAGGGGTTGAGATGCTTGAAGAAGTGGTAGTCAGTTGACGACAGGTCAGGTGAATATGGTGGATGAGGCAAAACTTTGTAGCCCAATTTGTTCAACTTCTGAGGTGTTGGTTGTGCGATGTGCAACCAAGCATTGTCGTGGGGAACAATTGGGCCCTACCTGGTGACCAATGCTGGCTGCAGGCATTGATTGCAGTTTTTAGTGCAACACATCAATTTGCTGAGCATACTTCTCAGATGGAATGGTTTCCCTGGGATTCAGAAACTGTAGTGGATCAGACCAGCAGCTGACCACCAAACAGTGACCATGACCTTTGTTTGGCAAAAGTTTGGCTTTGGGAAGTGCTTTGCAGCTTCTTGGTCCAACCACTGAGCTGGTCATCACTGGTTGTCGTATAAAATCCACTTTTCATTGCATGTCACAATCTCATCGAGAACTGGCTCATTGTTGCATAGAATAAGAGAAGACAACACTTCAAAACGATGATTTTTTTTGGAGGGGGGGGTCAGGTCATGAGGAACACAATTATCAAGCTTTTTCACCTTTCCAATTTGCTTCAAATGCTAAATGACAGTAGAATGGGCCACGCTGGGTTCTTGTGCAACTTCTCATGTAGTTGTAAGAGGATCAGCTTCGATGACTGATCTCAGTTGGTTGACAACTTCCAATGGCCAGCCATTACTCTCCTCATCTTCAAGGCTCTCATCTCCTTTACAAGAGTTCTTGAACCACCACTGAACTACACATTCATTAGCAGTTCCTGGGCCAAATGTATTGTTGATGTTGCAAGTTGTCTCTGCTGCTTTATGACCCATTTTGAACTCAAATAAGAAAATTGCTCAAATTTATTTTTTGTCTAACATCATTTCCACAGTATAAAATAACCAGTAAATAAATCATTAGCAAAAAAAAAACAACACAAAAGAAATGGGCATTAAAATGATGTATAATATAACCACATTTATTTAAGAATGTATTCCAATATCAAACAGCAAATTTCAACAATGCCAAAACCACAATTACGTTTGCACCAACCTAATATACCTAGCCCAGCTTGTTCATAAAAAGACGTATCATTGAAAGATCAAGTCAGTCACGAGACAGAAGTATATTCAAAGAAAAAGTGTAAAGAAATCCAGTGAAGGGAAATAGGGATGGCTCAGTGGGTTAAGCGCTCACTTTGCAGCCCCGGGGACCGAGGATCGAATCCTGGCCCAGGCCCATGCGGACCCATATGCTGAACTGGGGAGTGTCCCCAGTTCAGTTCTCACTGGGATGAGATGCCGGCCCAGTTCCTGCCCAGTGCAGCCCTGCGCCCACCTGTGAGATGAAACTATATGGAAAAAAAAACAATGATGTGCAACTATGGAGACTGTTCTGGGCCCTCCCCCTTCTCTTTGTCTCTGTCTCTGTATCTCTCTCTCTCTCTCTGTCAATACAATAAAAATAAATCTTTAAAATAAAAAAAAAAGCAAGAAATCCAGTGAGGGATGCTGGGATAGCTCAGTGGTTGGGCACTTGCCTAGCAATCACAAGGTCTGGGGTTCAATTCCTGGCCCTAGCCTGTGCAAACCCATGTGCTAAACTGTGGTGCAAATGGTAACCACTAAGTGTTAGAATACAGCTCAGGGGAGGCTGAACAAATTAAGCACATGGTTATAAGACAAAGCACCTCCCACCACCTGGTACACCCTCCTCTGCAGCCAAAGAGCCTTGCACACACCGGGTGTGCTTGTTTGGCACACCAACACTTTCAGACTATAAACTTAAAGTGTTGGGCCTTGGGCATTTATTCAAAGAACAATATTACATTATGACAAGAATAATCTTACCTCTTCCTTACATTGATTTATAGGCAAATCAGGATATTTATAAGTTGTCTCTGGGATGCACGTGACATTGCTTAGTTTTGCCAAAGGTGGTCTTGGACCTGCATTCAGACAAAACAAATACAATGCTATTTCTTATAAAGAGACATGGTAAACAAGCCAATGCTATATCTAATCTATACACACACACACAGATTGTACAAGCTAACACTGCCAGCATTGTAGTTAGGGAATTCCCTCATACCCACTATGCACAATTTATATACTCTCATCCCTCCACCATAGCCATTGATGTTGTAGGCTTAGCATCACCTTCTAAGATAAAAGACCTGTAAAACATAATAGTGGGAGATGCTGGGATAGCTCAGCAGACTGAGCTCTTGCCTTCCAATGGGAGGTCTGGGGATGGAACCCTGGCCCAGGCCCATGCAAACGCACATGCTGAATTGCAATGCAACTTGCAACCACCAGATGGCAGCGAAGGTGCTCGCCTCCCATGAGGGAGGCCCCCCCAGTTCAGTTCCCACCCTAAGTGGCCCCACATCCACCTGTGTGGAGTGCAACCATGTTACAACTAATGATATAATTTACAACTGTGGAGACTGCTCTGGGCCCTCCCCCTTCTCTCTCTGTCTTTCTGTCTCTCTCACTTTCTCAAAAAAAAAAAAAAAAATCTTTAAAAAAGTATTTATCGCTTGAAAATGGGATTAAAATGCTTAAAGAACAAACCTTTATTTGAAATTTCAATAGAACCCACCAATTTAAGTGTTCATTCCTTGCTACTAAAATAAATCGATAATAGACAAGCAAACGCAACTCATGAAGTCCAAGTATCCTGAAAAGGAACAATTTCACTGCACTTGATACATGATAGGTGCTACGACCCGTCTCACCCACTCACCAGCCTCCCGCAGGCTCCTCCTGTAATTCTGGATGTTGGGACATCACTTGACAGATGAACACATCATCAAAATTCATGGCATAATTTTTAGTTCTAAAAAAACTTTTAAGGCTCCCGGTGTCTCCCAAGTTGAGGCGCAAGCTCGTTTCCTCCCCAGGAGCTCCCCTCCCTTGCATCCACCTTTCCTTTTCCTTCCAGTCCTTCCTCTGTCTGTCCTATCTTGTCCCCTCTACATATGCCATAGGCCATAGTCCCTTCCCACCTGATACACATGCACCAAGCTTTTTTTGTTCATCTATATTTTTCCCTACATATTTTTGTAGTTTATAATTGGTCTAACAATACATAATTAAAACATTTTCTGGGGGGGCCGGGGGGGCTCAGTGGGTTGAGCGCTCACTTTGCAGCGCCAGGGACCGGGGATCGAGTCCCGGCCCCGGCCCATGAGGAACCATATGCTGAACTGGGAGCTCCCCCAGTTCAGTTCTCTCTCTGTCTCTGTCTCTGTATCTCTCTCTCTCTCTCTGTCAAAAATAAAAATAAATAAACAAATAAATATATATTAAAAAAAAACAAATAAACAATGAATGCTTTAAAAAAAAAAATTTTCCACTTTCCTACATTTAAATGAAGATGTGCAGCACTTGCTCTGAATTTTAAAACAGAGGAACCACATCTGTCATAACCTCTCAAAGCAAAAGACATTGCTCTGTGGAGAAGTGTTCTTTCTAGGGCATCAGAGGCCATAATATAGGGAGGAAGGTCCTCTAAGTTTTGCCCTGATCTTCTAATCAACCTCACTACCAATTGCCAAACTCTCTCAGAAAGCACTCTCTTCCCATTAACACATCACTCTCAGCTTTACGAAAACCACATGAAAATTATCAGCTAATTCTTCTAACTGAAATTATTTAGGAACATGTCTGATCTCCTCTATTAAATGTATTACTAATACTCAAAAAAAAAAAAGAAAAAAGAAAACCACAGTCACTGATGCCACCTGTCTTCCCCGTTGTGTGCCTCCTCCCAGTTCACCCCTTCCAGAAGCACTCTTGGTTGGAGAGTCCTGAAAATTAATCATACTACCTTCAAAACATTGAGTTTGAGCAAAACCCTAACTTAAAAATGGTTCCAGCATTTCATTAAATTATTTGAAACTCTGAATGGCGGATGGTATCCAAATACAAAAATGGAGATTACAGATACAGAAGTAGAGAAAAAATAAATGTGCACCACCTTCCCGTTCTTGAGGCTGGTAGGTTTCTCAATCAATAAGAGGCCTTTATATCAGAGGTGTCCAACCTTTTGGCTTCCCTGGGGTACATGGGAAGAAGAATTGTCTTGGGCCACACATAAAAAAACACCAATACTAACAATAGCTGATAAGCTAAAAACGTTTTTGAAAATAACACACACACAAATACCATGTTTTAAGAAAGTTTACAAACTTGTGTTGAGTTGCATTCAAAGACATCCTGGGCCACATGCAGCCCCCGTGGGCTGCAGGTTGGACAAGCTGTACTATCTGAAAGGGGTGAAAATCCACACAGCCCTGTGAATGAGGACACAGCAGGAAGGACTTCTGCGCCCCAACACTGCTGGGAGGTGAAGGAGCAGCGTGGGAGTGGGCAGCGTCAAGAGGAGAGTGTGGCAGGTTCTCTTCTAGAAACAAGGCAACAGCTACATCTCTTGCCAAGAGACTTTATGCCCTGGTTCAGTGCCACTAAGTCAGTGGTTACTTTGACAACACTGAAGTGACTTACATTCCTTGATTACATGCATTGTGAAGGCTGCTACTAAAAGACAGAAATTGTACCCAAAAAAATAAAATAAAAGTCCTACTACTGTCTAAACCATAACACAAACACAGTGTGACATTTTTAGGTCACTGGCTGAAGCACACCCACACAAACCATGTCTGTCACTGGGGGAGGACAGGGAACCATATAGAGTGCTCATGGCTGCTGGCCCTGTCATGTGGGCATCAGCTACAAAGCCAAAGGCAGCTGACCAGGGAAAGCATCATGGATCAGTTCTCAAAGAAAAGACACAGGAGAATTTAAGGCATATCAGTGAACTATACACAGCAAAATGTAATCCAAAGTGACATGAGAAAGGCTTCAACCTACAGTTTGCTGTTTTTTTTTCTGTTATCTGTTTATCCTACATTGTTAACATTACAATGTTTTACATGAGCTGGAAAACACTGGAAACCATAAAAAAGGCCACTTTCTCTTCCCTGAGCCACCCCACTAGCATCCTCAACCAACTGTATAATCTAATCCAAAATTCAGCATTTGGGGTTCCAAACAGGATAGAATAGATTTTAACTACAGAACGTGTTACAATTTCTTATCTTAAAATCTAGGGGGAGCCAAGATGGCTCAGCGAGTTAAGCACTCGTTTTGTAGCCCTGGAGTCCAAGGATCGAATCCTGGCTCCGGCCCATGTGGACCTACCGGTATATGCTGAACTGGGGTGTGCTTCCCATGTGGGAGGCCCCCAGTTTGGTTCTTGCCCCCTGGTTCAGCCCCTGGCTTGAGGAGGCATGCCTCCCATTTGGGAGGCCCCCAGCCCAGTTCCCCACTCTGCATAGCCCCCGCCACCTGTGTGGAACAAAACCACATCAAAAAACTGATTTACGGGGGAAGCCAGGATGGCTCAGTGGGTTAAGCACTCACTTTGCAGCCCCGGGGACTAAGGATCGAATCCCGGCCCCGGCCGGAGTAGACCCATATGCTAAACTGGGGAGTGCCCCCAGTTCAGTTCTCACCAGGGTGAGACCCCGGCCTATTTCCTGCCCTGTGCAGCCCCATGCCCACCTGTGGAATGAAACTATGTGAAAAAACCAATGATGTGCAACTATGGAGACTGCCCTGGGCCCTCTGCCGTCTCTCTGTGTAACTCCCTCTCTCTGTCAAAAAAACAATTAAAAAAAAAAAAAAAGAAAGAAAGAAAGAAAGAAAGAAAGAAAGAAAGAAAGAAAAACTGATGTACAACTATGAGACTGCTCTGGGCCCTCCCCCTTCTGTCTGTTTCTCTCTGTCAAAAACAATAAAATAAATGTTTCAAAAAAATCTAGACACCGTACACTATAGAAAATTTAATTACTGAGTTACTGATTTAACCATAAAATTAATCTTTTTTTTTTAAGATTTATTTTTATTGTTTGTTTTGTTTTGTTTTGTTTTTTGACAGAGAGATACAGAGACAGAGAGAAGGGGGAGGGCCCAGAACAGTCTCCATAGTTGCACATCATTGGTTTTTTCCACATAGTTTCATTCCACAAGTGGGCGTAGGGCTGCACAGGGCAGGAACTGGGCCGGGGTCTCACCCTGGTTGAGAACTGAACTGGGGGTACTCCCAGTTTAGCATTATGGGTCCACATGGGCCGGGGCCAGGATTCGATCCTCGGTCCACAGGGTTGCAAAGTGAGTGCTTCACCCACTGAGCCATCCCAACTTCCCCCGAAATTAATCTTTAAAGTAAATACTATCAATGTTTCACTTTGTCCAAGTGTGGGATGGTATTCTGAATATAAAATTAAACTTAACTATGAGTAGATATTTCCCTTTTCAGTTCTTGTGTATTCCATACAGGCCATTCTCTTAAAATAAGAAGAGCTACAAGGAGATAGACAAACAACACTATGAAGGTCACCGCGTTAAAAAGGAGGCAGCACTATGGCATGTAATCCCAACCTAGAGTCACTATCCCAGGACAAATGCAAAACTGCATATGAAAGCAACAGAAACCCTGAAGCAGCAGTCCACAGTTTGAACCAGGCTCAAACTGTTGGGAAATGCTATTAAATCAACATTTTTATAAAACACTTGTCACTTAATCTATAGAAATTCACTGAATGTGTATTCTTGAATTTTTATTTAGAAATCATTTTTTAAAAACACTTACATAGATGAAATGACACCTGTTCACCTCAAAATCAAACGCATTTTGAATCAAAGTATTTTATAACTGGATTTTATGTAAAATGTTCCTACCGAAGCCTGTGGTGCTGGACTGAGGGATCACTATGGTCTCATGGTTCCAGTATAAACACACAAATGCAGAAAGAGCAGTCACTGTGCACATATATGTACACACATGCTAGTCCCATTCCTCCCTGTCCCCCATGGCCCTTTCTCGCTCACATCCATGTGCAAAACATCACCAGGTTCTGTCCCCTCCGTTGCATGACCCCCTCACCCCCACTGCTATCACCCTGGTCATCACCATAAAGTCTCCCCTCCTAACTACTCCTCCTCATGTCCATTCTGGCCCTCTTAGACCCAGCCCCTCCAGCATGACCACGCTGGTCTTTCCAAACCATAAACCTAATCACGTAACACTTCCCTCCTCCTCCCATACTCATCTCAAGAAAGACCTAGATCCTTTAATAACTTCCCCTTGCTCTGAGCATTAAGACCAAAATTCTTAGCTATGGCCCATGGCCCTGTTTCTGGCCATGCCTCTATCTCGTCCAGTCTCATCCAAATTACCACAAACTCAGTGGCTTAAACCTACACGCACTCATTCTCTTACAGTTCTGGAAGTCACAAGTCCAAAATCAGTCCCACTGGGCTAAGTAAGATCAAAATGTTGGTGTGACCAGTTCCTTCTGGAGGCTCTGTGGGGAATAATCTTGGCCCATACCTCTCCAGCTTCCAAAAAGCTGCCTGTATTCCTTGGCTCATGACCTTTGTCACATCACTCCAACCTATTACTTTACTGCCACATCTCCTAACACTGATACTGACCCTCTGACCTTCCTTGTATAAGAACCCTGGGACTACCATAGGCCCTCTTAGACAAGCTCCCCATCTCAAGCTGTTTAACTTAACCAGAGCTACCCAGTCCCCTTCACCACGTAAGAGAGCACATGGTAGGTTTGGGGATTAGGATGTGGGCCTCTTCGGCCTACAACAGCTCCTGCCAGGCCCACATACACCCAGTCTGCAAGTCCCCAGCAATACTGGCCTTTCTCCAAGGCTGGAGCCCTAGGCTTTCTCTCATGACAGGTGCTCTGCCCACATTTACCCCCACCGCCCCTGCCCCAGACCCCACTTCTATTCATCCTTCAGCTCCAAGTTCAACTGCTACTTACCTGATACCCCAGCTCAAGTCAGAAACCTTTGTCTTAGGCCCTCATAGAGCTATCTTTCAGAGCATTTGTCTCCAAAAGCATGTATTTGTGCAGCTACAGATTAAATGATGGTCTGTGTAAGAGGGGACCCTGTCCCTACTGCCTCGAACAATCCCTGGCATATACCTTGATGAGTCCTGCCTGGTCAGGAAATGAACCCTCCAGGTGCGGCCAATGCTATGACTGATAGGGTTGCCTAGTAAAGAGTGCCACATATATCAAGACACCAGGGACCGAGGGGGCAAAGAGCAATTCACAGAATCCCAATCACATTGGGATTCCAACGTGATCCCAATCGAGCCCTGAGAGCAGACACCTGGCATTGCAGACATTTATCTGTACTGGCTACCCCACATTGGTGGTCCTGCAGGACCAACAGGTGCTGGGCACTGGGTTTGTATGTGCCCCAGGGCAAGCATGCAATGTGTGCAGCAAGAAAGGGGACAGCATCTGGAACGCAGCAGGCTTTTCCAGATGGAAACCCTAGATGACAGCTGTCTTTCCACAACACATGTGGCTATTTGATGCTGCTGCTATTGAAGCTGCACACTCTTCACTGTACATGCAGAATCATCAACCCTCTGTGCACTGATATTTGAGAGACTTCAGAGGCTTCTCACAGATAAGCCACAATGCAATAAACGCTCTCACATGTACCACTTTACACTTTCCTTAATACTCCTGATGTGTAAACAAAAATCAGATCAAAGAACGCACACATTTTGAACTATAGCTTCTGGTAATAATATACTGGGTTGTCCACACAAATACTTCCTGAGGGCAATCTAAGATGCTTGATGAAATATACACACATCATCTTACAAGAACTGAAGAGCTAATGAGGCAGCGAGAAAACCAGGCCAACATCTACAATGAGGCAAAAACATAGAGGAGGGATGCAAAGGTGAATGATAAACATTGACCCGAATAGTGACCAAAAAAGGAAAACTACAAAGCTCAATGGAAGAGTGGGGCATAATAGGGTGACCAGCCGTCCCGCTTTTGGCAGGACAGTCCTGATTTTTAACAATTTGTCCCGCGTCCCGCGGTGTTTTAAAAACATCCTGATTTTTGGAAAGAATGCACGACAAGCTAGGGAACGGCGGGAGATAGACCAAATTTTTAATCAAGAACCCCCTCCCACCCCGGTCAATGGTGTCCCGCTTTACCAATGTTAAAATCTGGTCACCTTAGGCATAGAGGATGGCTCAGATTTTCCAAAACTGATAGAAGATATTATACCAATATTCTATATTGTCAAAAACCCCAAATGAACCCCAGGAAGGACAAGGATTATGAACTATTATGTATGGACTGTGTTTCATAACTTTTAAAAGGCTGAGGAAGAAAAAGAAAACATCAGTCTAACCCCACCTTCTGCCCCTCGGAGCATGTGCACAGGATGGGAGGACAGGAGGCAGGACTACTTGGTTGAATTGGTAGGAAGTTTGGGACAGATAACCTTTTATAAAGCAAAACATCAAAAGTTGACTTCTATCATATGACTAGGGCCTGAAGCTTGTAATGTGATCAGCTCAGAAAGACTGCGATCACAGGAAGTAGCTTCATCCAAACCCTGAACAGCTGCACCCTCATGAGGGACGGGGGTTAAGAACCTTTTACTTTTTATATATTTATGAACTGTTTAAAATTTTGTCTAACTATGTTTATTGTAAAAAAAAAAACAATAATAATTTTAAAATAAAAATTTTAAGTAGTTCTAATTAATAGTAAAGGGACCATAATTACTCTTACAAAGAACAGACTATTTAGGAACTATAGTTAAAAGAGGAAAAAATGAGCAATTTACAACCTATCAGATGCTCAGCCCCCAAAACCCCAAATTAATAAGCAGTATGGATTCTTTATTGACCAAAATACTATTTATTAGACTTTTAGGAATTTAACATTTTAATGTGTGAACAACTCAAGTGTCATATTTTACGATATTTAAAGATATGTGTTTACCTGGCCTGCTGGTTGGATGATTATTGCCATACATATCAAATTCCTGTGCTTCACGCTGTCTGTATTTGTTAACATACTCCAGTTCTGAGCTCCCCGGGTTAAGCGGCCTACAAAGAATATTAAGAGTTAGTGTACTGTTTCCAAAAGACCAGGAAACCCCACAGGCCAGAGGGACTCCCAAATACTTTTACATTAAGTCATAGAAGAAATGCAAATAAAAATACATTCAAATTCACACTCATTTTGCAAGGGGATGCAAATTTAAAAAATGAGAAGTCATTTCCTCATCCTTCAAATTGGCAAAAAAAAAAAAATTCTTAGATTACAGTGAGGGTGGTAAATGGGTCTGACCATCCATTCCAAAGGGCAATCAGCCAGGACCTATTCAAACCTTCACCTCCTGCAGCCAATACTCATTCTCTCCGTACCTTCTTTAGAACAGTATTTGCATGTGCACACAAGGAAGTACTCACTAAGCTAGGCATGGAAGCATTCGTTCATTCAGCAAACGCTTACCACTGAACACCAGCACACACAAGGCACTGTCTCAGCCAGAGACACAGCAGTGAACAAAGCAGCATCCTTATCCTCATGAGCCCATCGCTCCAATACAGGACACGGAACACACGTGTAAGGCACTCACTAGTGACATGGAGGAAATAAAGGATTCCAGAAGGAAGGATTCCTTTTCATAATACAGGATCTGGCAGAAGTAAATCCCATTTTATTTATTGTTTTTTATAGATTTTATTGTTTTTGACAGAGACAGAAAGAGGCAGAGACAAAGAAAGAGAGATAGAGAAGGGGGAGGACCCAAAGCTATCTCCATAGTTACATATTATTAGTTCTCCACATAGTTTCATTCCACACAGGTGGGAAGGGGTTCTGGTCTGGGGGGTGGGGAGGGCTTCCACTTGGGAGGTACACCCCCTTGAGCCAGGGACAGAACTAAAGGGCGAGAACCAAACTGGAGGCCTCCTACATGGGAAGCACACCCCAGTTCAGCATATAGGTCTGCACGGGCCAGCTCCAGGATTTGATCCTTGGTCCCCAGGATCCCTTAACCTGGCTGAGCCATCCTGGCTTCCCCATAATGTCCACTTTAAAGCTTGAGTATGATACGGTTATGTTACAGAATTACATGCTTATGATTTGTAATAAAAGATTTGGAATAGATTACCAGCTCATAAAAAGGGTTGTTACTTCTGCTAGACCCTGTATTTGTAATAGTTCAAACTTGAAAAACAAATGTCTAACAGAGTAACAAGATAAAATATGGCATACTCTTACTTAGTATGCATCACTTTAAAGAATACTATGGCTATACTCAATACAAATAGATTAAAATGTTTAAAATATTACATGAAAAAAGACAATTGCACTGTGATATGGAAACTATATTGTCAATTATAATTAATGATGCTTTTCTTAGCAATGTCTAATTTAACCGCACTGCTATCAAAGACTATGATACCAATTCTTGAAATTTGAGGCTTACTTTAATAAAAAACTATTGGCCTTAAACCCTACTTTTGTCTGATTAGTAGCTGTATCAGCATTCTTTTGGTTACTGATATTTATTCATGAGTTCACTCAACAGAGCAATAAATAATCAAGGGCAGCTCCACACCAGGCACTGCCCTCAGCACTTGGGACAAAGCACTTAGCAGATGCCCTCACAGAGCACATAGTCTACTTGGAGGAAGAGGAATAAAGTAAAACATGGAGTATGCTAGACACTGACAAGTACACAGAGAAAAATACAGCTGTGAGAGGAGATGAGGCAAGGAGAGATGCAATATTAATAGCATGGTAAGGTTACATTTAAGCAAAGATCAGAAGAAAGTATGTAAGAGCCATGCAGCTCTGTCAGGGGACACAAGACAGCAGACCCCTGAGGCAACAATGTGGCAGAGGGGGGGTGGGGGGAAGGGGGGAAGGGGGGGCCAGGAGGCCCACGTGGCTCCAGATGGGGGATCCTTGAAGTAGATGGGAATGGGTTAATGGCAACTGAAAGAGCTGGGTGACCAGGTGTGGCCAGGGGAGGGCAGGGGCAGGGTACTAGAGGACTGGCAGGGACTAATTGCAAAGACTGACAACAGAATTAAGACAAGTGGCTCCTCTTTTAATTGAAGGCTCTTATGGGTGAAGGGGCAGGGAGACTACCTAAGAGGTGACCACAATGACCCGGCCAGAGGCAACAAGGATCAGACAAGCACAGCAGCCGTGAGGTGGAGCCCCGACTATGCTGACATTTTAGACACGAGGCTTGGAAAAACCAAAAAAGAGGAGTCAAGAATGGCTGTCTGGCCCTCGTTTTCTTAGGGCAAGTAGGCATACTCTGTGTCTGTCTCCCACAGACTGAGGTGTAATCCCTGCACAGGCACAAGCATGTCTACCTGAGGACTCTTGAAAAGTACACCTGACAGGCAGGTTAGGGAAGCAGAACGGAAGAGAGACATCGGCAAGCCAGTGGCTAGTTCAACACCTTCAACTTGCTGTGCCCTGACCTGAACCCCATTGGGCAAATGAAGGTACAGGTGCTGGTTTGGACAGAGCGCCAGGAGTGGGAAAGGGGACTCCAAATGCTCAAAATGGGGGCAATTCCCAGTGTGGAGGTTTCCCCTCCGTTCTCTACATTCCAGGAGCTGCAGGAACCTGAAACCCTGGGGGAGGGGGAACTGCCTCACCTCCCTTTTGCTTTCTCTGCCCTTGCACTGCAGGACCCGAGAAGCAGGCAGGAAGCCTGAGGACTAAAACGGGGAGCCCCAGGCTCAGGAAAACACTTGGGCAGTCACAGACACCTCAGGCCAGTCAGGGACTGCTATGCTCACCCCAGGGCCAGGTACACGTGCACCAACCACCCACCCACTGGTTCCAAAATGGCCACAAGGTGGCTCAGCGCAGGACAGGTCCAGACGACACTGCAAAAGCTCCAAAAGCCTAATGGCCCTCAGGACCATAGCCCAGAAGCTGATGGGAATCTGAGGCCTGACCACAGCTCAGCTACACCCTCACAGAATGACGACTATCACACTCAAAATGCCAAAGATACACACGAGTTACTCGGAGTATGAGTAACCAGGAAAGCCTCCTGGCTACAGCGGTGTCCACCTACTTTTGCATACTGGCTATCCAATTTGGAGACAAAAAAAATCTGACCTCTATACCTCACACCTGTTTCAAATCAATTCCAAGCCAACAGCACGTACTTATGTCTCTAAGGTTAGAAAGCTAATATTCTCCTGTGTCATAGACTTAGAGTAAAGAAGGCCTTCTTAAACAAAAGCACGAGAAAAGGAAAAGTCAAAAATGAGAGTATCAATAAACTTAAATTATAATTTAAAACTTATAAACAATGTCTACTGGTTAAAGGGCAAGGAGAGTGGCTACTCAAAAAAAAAGCACTAGGATGGCTCAGTGGGTTAAGCGCTCACTTTGCAGCCCCAGGGACTGAGGATCAAATCCTGGCCCTGGCCCATGCAGCCCCATATGCTGAACACTGAGGTGCACTTCCCATGAAGGAGGTCCCCAGTTCAGTGCTTGCCCCCTGATTCGGACCCTGGCTCAAGGGGGCGTGCCTCCCATGCAGGAGGCCCCCCCTGCCCACTTGTGTGGAACGAAACCATGTTGAAAACTGATGACATACAACTATGGAGACTGTTCTAGGCCCTCCCCATTCTCTCTGTCTCTGTTTCTGTTCCTCTCTGTCTCTGTCAAAAAAAAAGGGGGGGGGGGTGCTGGGATGGCTCAGAGGGTTAAAGCGCTTGCTTTGAACCCCCAGAGCCTGAGGATCAAATCCTGGCCCCGGCCCATGTGGATCCATATGCTGAACTACCCCAGTTCAGTTCTTGCGGGAGGCTCCTTGCCCAGTTCTTGCCCTGTGCAACCCTGCGCCCACCTGTGGAGTGAAACTATATAGAAAACTAATGCTATCAACTATGGAGACTGCTCTGGGTCCTCCTTCTCTCTCTCTCTCTCTCTCTCTCTCTCTCTCTCTCTGTGTGTGTGTGTGTGTGTGTGTGTGTGTGTGTGTCTCTCTCTCTCTCTCTCTCTCTCTCTCGTCAAAAAACAATAAAAATAAATCTTAAAAAAAATTAAGGGGAAGCCGGGATGGTTCAGTCGGTTGGGCGCTCACTTTGCAGCCCCGGGGACCAAGGATCGAATCCCGGCCCCAGCCCGTGCAGACCCATATGCTGAACTGGGGAATATCCCCAGTTCAGTTCTCACTGGGGCGAGGCCCCGGCCCAGTTCCTGCCCTGTGCAGCCCCGCCCACCTGTGGAATGAAACTCTGTGGAAAAACGAATGATGTGCAACTATGGAGACTGTTCTGGGCCCTCCCCCTTCTCTCTGTCTCTGTATCTCTCTCTCTCTGTCAAAAACAATAAATAAATCTTTAAAAAAAAATTAAATTAAAAAAAAAAAGCTCTAGCAGCATGCAACACGGAGGCACGCAACATGGGGGCACACAACACAGGAGTATATAAAGAATTCCTATAAAC
>PVKE010027713.1:0-21407 GCA_004027555.1 Craseonycteris thonglongyai | reverse complement strand
CATGTGGTAATTCCATTCGTAATTTTTTGAGGAATCTCCATACAGCCTTCCATAGTGGTTGTACCAGTTTACATTCCCACCAGCAGTGTATGAGGGTTCCTTTTTGTCCACAGCCTCTCCAGCACTTGTTATCCCTTGTCTTGTTGATGATAGCCATTCTAACAGGTGTAAGATGGTATCTCATTGTGGTTTTTATTTGATCTCCCTAATTGCTAGTGAAGTGGAGCATTTTTTCATATATCTGTTGGCCATATGTATGTCTTCATGAGAGAAGTGTCTGTTAAGGTCATCTGCCCATTTTTTAATTGGATTGCTTGTTCTTTTCTTGTTGAGTTGTATTAAGTTCTTTGTATATTTTTGATATTAGCCCCTTATCAGAGGTATTGTTTGCAAATATTTTTTCCCAGTTGGTTGGTTGCCTCTTTGCTTTGTTGATGGTTTCCTTTGCAGTGCAGAAGCTTTTTAGCTTGATAAAGTACCATTCATTTATTTGTGCTACTACTTCCCTTGCCATTGAGGTCTTGCTGCCTTTTTTAATGTCCTAAACTATACTGAATCCGAAAGCCACTAACTGCACAGGGCTATTTAAATTTAAATTAATTAAAGTTAAATAAAATAAAAAATTATTTATTTAGTTGCAATGGTCACATTTCAATGGTCAATAGCCATATGTGCCTAGTGGTTATACATTGGATAGCACAGATGTAGTATGTTTCCATCATCACAGAAAGTCCTATTGGGTAGTGCTGGAAGAGTACCCCCACCCCACACATCCTTGCTTTGTCTAGACTTAAGGTTGAAATAATGACGATAAGTGCTATAAATTTGAGGAGGATAGATTTTAGCTTTTTCTTAGGAAAAGTTTCTGAACAGAAATACAGTAAACCCTCCATTAACTGGAACTCAAGCAACTGGTGAAGAAAATTAAAGAAATAATACTCTAAATAAAAATTAAAATAAAATCAATTTGTAGCAGAAATGTAAGTTTAAACTTGGTGCACAGCTGAACATCATGCAAAAACTGACTTTGTGTGAAAGGCGTAGGGCTCCAAAGCAAGCTGATATTCGTTCATGTTTCAAGAAAGCTGCAGGCAAGTTTGCTGGTACAGCATCATCTACTGATGTAGATCCAAAACCATCCATCCACATCCACTTCTCCTGATCCTGTCCAAATACATCATCAGATCCTGATGATCCTGATGGGACATCTACCCAGTAACCTCTCTAGCCCTACTGTAACATATTTAAGTGTGTATGTATGTGTAAGTTACTTGGAGTTAAAAACATTTGTGTTAGTGAAGTTCATTAAGTTGAAAAGTTTATTGACTATTGTGTAAATAAAATTGCGCACTGTTATTTTTATAATAAACTGTTTTACATTAAGTTTACCTTTATTTGTCAAAATTTTCTTTTAATTACTGTATTTCAATATTAATATCAAACAATACAGAATTTATGGTATGATATGGGGTATAGTATTAGACCTATTTCTAACAATAACTCTCAAGCAACCAGAAACTACATTTATCCAGCACCTACCAATCCCTCTGGGTGTTGGTTAACTGAGAGTCTAGTGTACATGTCCAGAGATAACAGGAGGTAAGTCACCTGTTACTGGAGGAATTCAACTCTGGGCCATAACTTCTTTTTCTGAAGGATTCTCCATGTTGTGAAAAGTGTACTTTATTAAATGCTTATTCTGTTCCAGGTGCTAAGCTTCATGCTTTCCCTATCTTATCACATTTATCATTTCAACAATTCTTCAAGTCAGATAATATTATCCCCTTTTTACAGATGAGGAAACTAAGACTAAGTTGCCCAACTTCTGGGAAACACAATGGATTAATCCATTTTATTTTTTTCTAATCTCAAAGTTCTTAAATGGTATACTTTTCTCTTGAAACTAGAATATATTCAATAACTATTGGTTGATTGAACAAATTGTACCAAGCAAATATGCTAGTTTATGAAAACTGAACAAATAAACAGACAGACAAACCAACAAACGCTTTTCTTACGTAGCTTATATACTATGATCTCAATTAAGTAAAAAATTATTTAGGAAAGAAAGGACTATTAATGTTAAAATATTAACATTGGTTCTTGGTAGAATTATTTTATATTTTTCTTAAAAATATACAACATATACAAACAAAAACAAAAAATACAATATATATTATTGTTTACTCAACAAATCAAAATTTTACTTAAAAATGTAATATGTGCACTGAGAAAACTTAGTGCCTACATATAGTGTCAATTAACTGTGCAACCTTACAAACCAGCCCCAAACGTAGTGGCTTAAAGCAACGATGGTGTATTTCTCAGGATCCTGTGGGAGGCTGGGTGGTCTCCCTCGTGCAGCTTCGTTCTGCTGGAGGGCTGGGCTGGAAGGCCCCCAGTGGCCTCCCCACATGGCTGGCACTGGGTGCTATCTCCTCACGTGTCTCTCATGCTGCAGGAGGTTTCACCCGCTTCCTCAATTAGTCATTTCCAGGCAGGGTTCCAAGAGGACAAGGTTGGAAGTTGCATGTTCTCCTGAGGCCTAAGCTCTGGAACATGCTGCCTCATCATTGCTGGCACGTTCTATTGCTCAAAGCCATCCCAGATTCAAGAGGTAGGAAAACAGACTTCATGTTTTGATACATCTCACTTTAGGCCTGTGATGACTAAAATATAATCTTGAACATATTCAAATGTCCAGGCATTTTACTTTTAAATGATTATGCTCAAGTAGAAATAGTAGATGGAAATTAGTAGTTTTTTTTTTAAGACTTATTTTATTGTTTTTGACAGAGAGAGACACACACACAGAGAGAGAGAGAGAGAGACGGAGAGACAGAGAGAGAAGAGGGAGGGCCCAGAGCAGTCTCTATAGTTGTACGTCATCAGTTTTGTGACAGTTTCATTCCACACAGGTGGGCATGGAGCCGCATAGGGCAGGAACTGGGCCAGGGGCCTCCTACATGGAAGCTCATCCTGGCAGGAACTGAACTGGGGGGCCTCCCTCTGGGACGCTCATCACAGTTTGGCATATGGGTCCACATGGGCCTGGGGCCAGGACTCAATCCTTAGACCCCAGGGTTGCAAAGTGAGCGCTCAACCCCCTGAGCCATCCCAGCATCCCCAGTAGTTTTTATGTAAGCAAAAGACTTCTGAATATTTTCAAGAGGAATTGATGATTTGAAAGATAAAAGAAAGAAAAACTTGATCAAGCAAGCAATTTAAATGCCCACTGATGATGAATGGACAAAGAAAATGTAGTATATACATGTAGTGGAATATTATTGAGCCTTAGAAAAGAAGGAAATCTGCCACAGTCTACAATATGAATAAAACTTGAGGACATTATGCTAAGTGAAACGAGCCATTCTCAAAAGACAACTACTGCACGATCCCACTGTATGAGGTATCTAAAGTAGTTAAACTCACAGAAACAGAAAATAGAATAGTGGTTGCCAGGGGTTGGGGGAGGGGAGAATGGGGGGTGGGGTGAGGAGTTGGGGTTGTTCAATGGATCCGGATTGTCAGTTTTCTGAGATGATAATGTTTGGAAGATCTGTGGCATACCAATGTAAATATATTTAACACTACTGAATTGTACATTTAGAAATAGTTACCATGGTAAGTTTTAGGTATAAATTTTTAAAACCACAATTAAGAAATAAAAACCCTTTACATTAAAAAAAAATGTAGAGATCTCATTGAGAGCTCTCCTCACGTAGTGCAGTTCACACACATATCGCTTGGGAACCCTGCTTCTCAGTGAGAACGGGATCAGGCGACCCCTTCAAGGAGGAATATGGGTTCCACCTCAGGAAAGCCCCCATGTAGTCGCCACAGGTTGGTGGGGCCGTTCAGGTGGTAAGCCAGTCCGCTAGTATGAGAGGACTTGCTTCACAGCCAGCTTGTCCAACCCACGACCTGCGGGCCGCACGCCGCCCAGCACAGCTTTGAATGCAGCCCAGCAGACATTTGTAAACTTTCTTACAATGTTATGAGACGTTTCGTGATTTCTTTTTCTTTTTCTTTTTTTTTAGCTCATCAGCTATCGTTAGTGTTAGTGTGTTTTATTTTGTGGCCCAAGACAATTCTTCTTCCAATGTGGCCCAGGGAGGCCAAGGGCTGGACCCCCAGCTCTACATCCTTTGACCCAATCCCACTACAGCATAAGTGCCGGGGGCTCTGCGCCTTACATGCTACATGCCAGTCGTGGAATTAAAAGCTCGTAGTTGCCAAACATTTCGTCAGCTCTTTTCCTGGAATTTGCAAATCCTCTTCATTTGGCCCAAAGCTTCCACAGAGGAAGAGATAGGTGATTTTCCTGTTGTGATGACCTGAAGATTAGTACAGTGGGAATTTTTTTCCCACAGCTTTTCCCTTCTCCCTTGTCGATTGGTTGTCTAACTTCAGTGTGTTGTCATCTCTGTCAGAGAACCAGAACACTTGACTGCTGGGCCCGACAGGAATAGGGCTTTTCCCTGCCATAGGAAGTCTTGAGGAGGTAGTTGGGCTTGCTCAAAGCCTCCTCTATGTACCAATTCCTTGGGATTATGAACTCAATGGCTGCTTCCCCTCTTCAGGCGCGTGTTTGCTTTCTAGGCGGGGAGAAAAGGAGCCTTGCTGAAGGGTAAATGCATGTACTGTACCAGCTGAGTCTGCGTATTCATCAGGAACTCAAAACTTTTCTGGGAGTCCTACCTCACAGCCACCTCACTGGCCAGAACCAGAGCCTTGTCATAGGATCACCTCTAACTACGCAGTGGCTGGGAGGAGAGGCCTTGTGGAGCGTGCTGGCTCAGTCAGCACAGCTACTGCAGCAGGCACCTTCTTAAAGTGGTGCACATCCATTTAATGGTCACCTTCCGCATGCCACTATCTCCCAGAATATCACAGACATGGAGCTCCTCCTGATGGCAGGGAAGGCTTGTGGGGCCCCCCAGAGCTACCAGCCCATGTCTATCACCCACTTTCCAGGTCCTGTTCCCCAAATCCCCTTTACAACGGTACATCATTAAAGACAGAGGATAGCTTTCGCATATCTTTATGTACCCTCAGGTATAGCATGGCCTTGCATTTGGTTTGTGCTTAATACATATTTGTTGATTTTCTGAAATAATTTGATTTTTTTCCTCTCTTGTCTGAAGACACTTCCAGACTCTCTCAGGGCTAATGAGAGAGCTTCTGCCTGAACACAGGAACACCTGACTTCTATTCTTGATGGCAGAGAGAGTGACATCACCTGATGCTTCTCATGGCTCGATGCTTTAGGCTCATGCCTCTCCCTTCACACTCCATTTCTTCCCAGGTCTCTGTTGGGAGGTGCACCCACATATACTCAGTCAGTAGCTGACCTGGTGGCAATAGAATGAACTGAAAATTCACACCCTCTAAATTCCACCTGATCAAAATCACAGGGTTGTTTAAATAGCAAAGGCCATTAATGTATATTTGTCCCCTCCTCCCCCATTCTGTCCACTCATTGTTAGAAGGGTATTAGAGTAGTCAGTATGTTAACAAAGGCCTGGAAGACTAATTTAGTGCTAAACTTCTAACCAGGATTGTGAGGGCTGGCTACCTCCCCAGGATGCGCACTTTGTTCTGGATCCTAATGAGCTCTCTGGAGCCCACAGAGCTGCCTGGCATAGGCGAGACCCTGGTGGCTCTGCTGGGTGATTTTGCCCAGGGCACCGCAGACTGATTTGTATGTTCTCACTGTAACAGTTTCAGAAGCCTCAATTTCTGAGGTCTTGCATGGCACACTGTAATTTCAGGATTGCCAATGGTGCTGACAAGAGTGAAAAGAAAATATTTAGGAAACAGGAATTTCTCTCAACCTTTATTTTGACATTCAGCAGTAGATGATGGATGTTTTAAATTACTCTTCATAAAAAGCTACCAGTAGGAGTTATTTTGTTTCACAGATATCTGGCAGGTCAAAAACATACTCAAATTGACCAATCATTCTCAAATTAAGTATGGGGAATAGTAAGGCTGAGTAACTAATCCTGCAGAAAGGAAGGGAACTCAAAGGAGCACATTACTGCCGCCATGCTCTAATGAGCCGGACTGGAGTCTGAACAGATAATCGGGGAGGACAGATGGCAGTCAGGCACCCGTTGGTTTAGTCTAGAAAGCTGGAGCTGATGGGAAGAAAAGGGGAAAACCCACCGTCCAGGCTGTCAGGAGAGCTGGGGCAACATGCGCTGGATGAACAAGTCATTTTAAGGAGACTTCAGTTTCAGTTGTGTCACCAGTCACTTAATCGCTCTTAGGCCGTAGTTTTCCCATCTATAAAATGGGATGGTAATAGCATCATTGTTGTTGTGAGAAGGATGTGACACACAGGAAACTGCTTCAAAAAGAGATTTATTAGGCAGTCGTGTTTTTTTTGATAAATAATGTCTGCTATAACAATAAAGTAATAAATGTGGTTCCTTGCACATCATTTTCAACTTCTAGAACAGCTATGATATGTGTGTGTGTGTGTGTATGTGTGTGTGTGTGTGTATTAAATAATATTCATTGTATAATTATTGAGCACCTACTATGTGCTGGGCATTTTGACTGGTGCTGGAGATATAATACCAAGAGGCAAAGTCCATATAATGCTTTGTTGTAACATCCTAACCCATATTGTCTGTTACAGTTGAGAATTGTGGATATTTAGAAAATACAAAGAATTAGTATTATTGTTATCATTTATTAAAAATACAAAGCTATGGGGGATGCTGGGATAGCTCAGTAGGTTGAGCTCTTGCCTTGCAACCTCAAGCTCCAGGTATCAAATCCTGGCCCCAGCCCGTGCAAATCCACATGCTGAACTGCGGTGCAGCTGGTAACCACCAGGATGTTTCAGCGGTGAAGGCTCTCGCCTCCCATGCAGGAGGCCCCTGGTTCAGTTCCCGCCCTACACAGCTCCACATCCACCTGTGTGGAATGACACCATGCCACAACTAATGATGTGCAACTATGGAGACTGCTCTGTGTCCTCCCCACTTCTCTCTCTCAGTCACCTTCTCTCAAACAAGAAAATAAATCTTTAAAAAAAAAACACAAAGCTGTGTAATGGCCTTATGTGCAGAAACTCATGCACATGGGACTAAAAGTTCAAGCAGTAAAGGCAGAAAAGACAGTCTTTAGGTGAATTCACAAGGCATTCTTAAACATTCTCCAAGAAGCAGACCCTAAAACTAGGATGTGAGTGCAAGAGGTTCATTTTGGAGGATGGGTGTGTGAACACATGAAAGTAGACTCAGTGATTGTGTGTGTACGTTACAGGAGTGTTTGGGAAGGGAAACTCTGCAACAAGCAGATAGGGGCAGGCAGGCCACCTCATAGATTTTCAGCTAAATTGACCATATTTGTACTTACTTGCTGATAAAGTGGAAACATTTCAGTTAGCTCAGATCACTATAATGTAATTACAGTATATCTGATAAATTTTGAGTATAAAATTTTCCAACATAGGTTAGGGGTAAACCCTGATTATGGTTAAGTTGATCCTGTTAGCCAGAGAATGGCTTAGAAATGATCATGTGATCCCTTTCCTGCCAATGACATGTGCAGGAAAACTTGGTGGGTGAGACAGAGTGGTCTGGGGGAAGATTTCCATTTCCTCTATCCCAAAAAGAAGATGTGTGGCAGAAGAAAGTGTCTCTGTCTATGATTGAATGTTCAAAAATTGGAACTGAAGCCATTTTAAGTTGGATTTTTTTCTGGCTTGAATTTAAAAGCATCCTACTTGGTGTACTATTTTTTGAGACCTACAATGTGTCAAGTGGTATAATAAGCATTATTTCACTTAACCACACATTGCTCTAGAGGCAGGTACTGTTATCTTCAGAGATGAGGTAACTGAAGTCCACGGGAGTGAAGTTAACTTGCGGACGGTCACAGGACATGACAGAGCCAGCATGTGAGCCTAGGTTACCCAACTCCATGGCTTCAGCTCTATAATTATGGTTCAGTTCCTCTCTGGATGGACCAAAATATTCATAGTAGGACAGATTTCCTTATTAAGGAAAGTTGGAAGAAAAGAACTGATCCATAAAAACCATCATATTATAAATGAAAAGCAATTAGCCATCAAAGGAAAACATTTGTAAAATTTAAATATATAAATATATAGTAGAGAAAAGGTTAAGAACCTGAATACGTATATAAAAATACCTTATAAATACAATTTGTAAGAATTTCAATAGAAAAGAGAAAATTGAAATAATTGTATATTTCCCATAGAAAATGGGAAAGAACATTAATTTGCAATTCACAATAGAGGAAATACAAGTGACTAATGAAAGAAATAACCTTAATCAAAGACATACCTCCCACCCCACAGGAGCATATAAAACTGGTAATGATAAAAGAAAAAAGTGTTAATACCAGCGCTGACAAGAAAACAGTGAATTCAACATTCTCATAAACTTCTATGTATATAAATTGGTGACTTGACACTTGTCTTAAATTTTAAGAAGGATTTTTCATTCAGTGATTTCAACTTCGGAGAATTTATCCTAATGAGAGATGTGCTCAATATTTCGTTCAAAGATGTATAAGCAATAAGTGTCATATCAAAATTAGACACAATCTAAATGTTCAACAATAGAAGAATAGCAAAATAAAATGTGGCTTGGTAGGCTGGTCTATCGACACGTCCGTGAGGAATCCCATGTCCCACAGGGATGCGGGCCGGACTAGACATCAGGATGCACAGGGCCATTCATTTTCCAGATGCCTCTGGTTGTCCATTCTCCATCCTCCACCCGTCAGAGTGTGTCTTCAGGTCTCATGTTGTTGCCTCATCGAGCAAGATGGCTGCACCACTTCCAGCGTCACATTGTTTCCCAACAAAATGGAAAGTTCAGAGACTGTGTTTGCATCAGGAAAGCAACATTTTCCCAGCGATCGCTAGCAGTCTTCCACTGACACCCACTAGCATTTTGTGAGGGTTGGAGCCCCCTTTTGTCTCCTAGTGGGCTCCTGTGAGTTCTGTTTTATTGACCAACATATTTGCTCCTGCCGTGTTAGCACACTTCTAATTGTAGACACTTCGTATACTAATGTGTTATGACATCTGGTAGGACAGGTCTTCTACATTGTTCTTTAAAAGAAATGATGGGCTCCTCTTGCACATTTAATGCTCTGATAAAATTCTACTTAACTTCTCTTCTTTCAGATTTTGATTGCAATGGTACTAAATTAATAATTAATTTGGCAAATATCATATGATATAATGATTGCAAAGTAGTCAATCCCATGGTCATGTTATGATTTACTTACCTAACAACTTGTTTTAGATCTTCAACCTATTTCCATTTCATACATTATAAAGAGCACTTTAAAGAACTCCCTTGTATACACAAATCTTGAAAAAAATCTCTGATAATTTTCTCCTTATAAAGCCCTACAGTTATTCTTATGAGATTATTTGTGTCACACTGTGTGAGAATTTTTAAGGTTTTTCACACGTGTTACCAGGCTGCCCTCCGGAGAGGCTAACTCCAGCACGGCTCATGATGTGTGCTGGTGCTTCTGCACTTTTGATAACACAGAGTATCAATTACAATTTTGTGCCAGCCTGGTGCACTTCAATTTTAATTAATTTTATTGTTAATGCAACTGGATTTTTAACATGTGGTTAATGTGTTTTACTATTCTAATCATATAAAATCAGTGTTTCATAAAGAGCTCTTATAGCAAAAGATAAAGAAATAACACATTGTCCCATCTCGTTTGTCCCCTTGGTGGATAATAGTTCCAGTCAGGTGATGAGAAAGAAACCTTGGGCTGTAAGGGGTGGGTGTGCATAGCAGAGAAGCCCACCTGGAGGTCAAGGCTGGAAGGCCCCTGGGGCTGGGTGGTGGAGGGGTAGAGAGTCCCTAGTGGGGCAGCGCCGTCTCCTACAGGTGGTATTTGCTGGGCTCTGGCTGCTTTTAAAGGTCCAGGAAGACCTCTGAGGCTGGAGCTGTGGGTCATCCCACAGGAATGGACGGTCGTGGTTAGAATTCAGATGCTGTGATGAGGGCTGTTGAAAATACTCTTTCATGGCTGACTACTACTCCTGTTTCTTCTTCTTCTTTTTAGGTTTCTTTTCAATTGCAGTAAAATACGTGTAACATAAAATTTACCATTTTAACCATTTCTGAGTTCATGGAGGCGCTAAGGTTGTGCTGGGAACCCAACCTAAGGCAGAACCTATGTGGAAAATTGTAGGGTACGAGTGTTACAGCCTCCTGCTTTCGTCACCCCCACCCCACATCTGTGCCTCCTGGGTCCCCAAGGGAGCCCAGGTCCTCTTGGCATCACCTGAAAAGGGCTTGGTGAGCCAAGAAGTTTCCTTGTCCTTCCTCTAGGCCTGACAAAAGCCAAACATGTATTGTTTCTTTGTTTACTAGGTTCGCTCTTTTCTGGGGTAGTGGTGGTTTGTTATAGCAAATATAGGTGAAAAGGGTGATTATAAAGGAAAATATTACTACGTGGAAATTCCCCTTCCCCCCTTTTTTTAAATGTAGAGTTTGAGCACATAATTCCCCTTTAATTCACGTACACCTCTTTGGAAAAACAAGTCTCTGGGATGGCACGGCCATTCTGTTGTAAATTCCAGTCCTGTACAGGATTTAAAATAATAAGAGTGTTTTTGCCTCTTCCGTGAAGCTGAAATAGTTTATTTATATGGCTCTCACCTTAGGTGTGAACTTGAAATTAAACACTTACAGTGTCATCAATTAATGTGAGAGAAATCCGTCCAGCCACAGGAGTGAGTCGGCTCTAAACCAGGGTGGAATTGAATGCATATAAAAGGGGTTCAACAATGTGCTCTTCATGTCGTGGACTCCTGGGAGATTTTCCTTGAACTGGTTCATGTAGTCAAAAGGCATACATTCTTTTCTGAAGGACAGTTGAGATCATTTTAATCATAATGGAGACTATATGCCATGAACATCTGTACGAGAATGAACAGAGAGAGTTAGCGTGGAGGAGGAGACACCAGACCAGCTTTCGAGCCTGCATTAGCGTGCACCCCTCTTGTCTGTAAGCACGACTACCCTCCCCGAGACTCATGATAACTACGAAAAGTGAAGCGAGGCTGTAAGAAAGGCCACGGATGTTAAGCATGTTAACATTTCCATTATGTTTAAAAGCGGAAAATGGAACAAATAAAGCAGGTTGGGTTTTTTTTCCCCCTCCCATAATGTATGCCAGAATGTCACAAGAACTCATTGTCTGCCATGAATACAAAAATATGGGCAATTCAGGCTGAACAATGAAAACGTCAGTGATTCTATAAAAGCATCCCACTCACATTAAGTTCATCTGGCATGGTTTTACCCTTATTTATTTTTCCCCAATAAAGCTGTTTCTTGAATAGTATAAAATTTTAAGTTTAAACTGCATCTAGAATTGCTTATCTTCCTTTCTTGGTTTGTAAAAGTGCAAGAAATGCAGAATAAAATCAAATCATACCACTGTGTTTGTTTTTTTCTGCCTCTTCTCTCAGGTCAAAGGCTGTTGTAATTTTGATGCAAATATCCTAATAATTTTCACAGGAAGTGAGTGCATGGATTTCAGCAGTGTGGATGATCAGTGCTACTGTCAGGCATCTTTGACGTCAAAGAACTTGTTCAGAGCCCTGGCACTGGTCCAGTGCACGGGCAGACGCGTGTCCCTGCTGACTTTGGAGCCTGGAACCCTCTGGGCCACCAAGGCAGGCAGTCCAGGAGCCAGACAATACAGTTGGAGGGGAGGCAGGGTGGTGTTTTCTGTCTGCCTGGGTCTTGTGTTCTTCGAGGAAAAGCCTTCAGGATGGAGCCCTTCTGGACTTAGCTGTGATTTTGAACTTGAGCTGAGATTTTCTGTGAGTGAGCCTGCTGCAAAAGCTCGGTGTAGGCTATCTGGCGGTCTGCCTGTTTACAGGGTCGGGGTTAGGAGACAGAGAGAGTGAAAGGAAAGGGCATTTGAGTTTTGGGGAGTTTTGGTCAGGTTATTTTTTGGCCCTCACTGGAAATGACTGTCAATTCTATATGAAAAAAAGAAAAAAGAAAAAGAAAAAAACATGAAAACCCTCCTGTCCTCTGGTTCACTCACCCACAGCCCTCGGAGACCAAAGATGACACAGATTAGGATGGTTTTTGACATTAGACACCATATATGAGGCCACAAAAAGATCACCTCATCTGCCTCAAAGAATTAGACCCTTGGAGTTGACCCATAGGTATATCTACACAAAACTGCATGTTTTCAACCCAGAAGGTAAACAGTTGTTCTCAGTGCAAAGGAGTTTTGTTTGTCTTCATTATTGTTTCTTACCCCATAGTCCTTTTTCTTTTTAATTTGCTGATCCTTCTCACTCTTGATTCATTAAAGATGGTGATATTCAGGATGGCCCTTAACCCTCTTTTCTTCTCTCTGTGGAAATGGCTCCCCAAGGGCTTTCTCAGACATCCAGTTCAACCTTGCAAGAGAGTTGAAGGCTGGAGGTCCAGTCATTTCAAGACACTCCCACAGCCACCTGGGGGAGCAGGAAGGAGCGGAAGGGAGGGAGAGGAGACAGAAAGCAATGGCTGGAGAGAAGACTAGCAATCTAGATTGGATTTGAGGAGGGGAAGGAGGGAAGCCCAGACTGGCAATTCTCGGAAAACATGGAAAACACTTCTCCAAAAGCCCACTTGCTCGTGCTGCTCCCCTCGCTGCCTGGTTCTCCCACGTCAGCAACCGTGACCCCAGGGGCCTGGCCCCAGTCTGCCTCCACTCCCATCTGCTGGCTGACCCTGGGACCATGCTCGCTTGTCCTTCCTGTCAGAACTTGGTTCATCCTGTGACCTTCAGCCTTGACCTAAGAATCTTCGCCATCCTTCCACGTGCATTTCAGTCCCCACCTTCAGGACACCTGTCCTTTCCTCAGATGAAATGTAATGTCTCCCTTCTCCCAAGGTCAAGCTTCCTGTCATAGACTTCGGACGTCCTGCCTTGTATCTTTCCACGCTCTCGCCAAGGTGGTGTGAACATTTCTGTCTTCTGCTACCGGTGCCTCTCAGCCTGATGGCGCGGGCACACCATTCAGGGTTGTTGAACTGAGTTGTAGGGCCACGCTGAAGTTAGCTAGTCACACAACAGGGTTCCTGGTGCCCTTTCTCACCAAGCCCCTGACTGCCTCCCTGAAGGTGGCCATGCGTGACCACTGGCCAGCTGCTCATTTTGCACACACACACAACTGACAGCAGGTAGGCACTCGACCCACAAGCTTAGTTGTGCAAGAAATAGATAGTCATCTTTATACCTGAATTTGTTTTGTATTCTGGGCCCTCATTTCGTTGAGTGACAGTGGTTTAGCTTCAGAGTCTTGCTTTCCCAGGGCTTGCTCCTTCTGTCAGGCCGGGCTTCTGTGACGCTAAGGCTGCTGGGGTGGGGCCTGTGCTGCCTCCTCCACGTAGCCTTCCGTGCCTACAGGGTCCTTGTTTCCTGTGCTTCACAGGTCCATGAGGGTCATGCTCAGCCTCGCTCACTCCTGAGCCCAGGCCCGTCTCTCTCTCCTCCACGTGGGCAGCGAGCTCGTTTTGCTGTCCCCTCCCTGCACGTGGGCATGCAATGTCTTTGTGGCCGTCTCAGGCCCTGCACCACTCCCAGCCATGTGTGGGCTCACACACGCTGATGTCACATGGGTAGGGCCATTTTGGGTCCACCCAGTGTAACAACAGGTCCTGCTGCCTCCTGGGGATCTCACTGGGGCGGGAGCACACCCTCGCTCTACTCCAAGGCCCTCAAAGCTCTCTGTGGTTTCTGTCATCCCCTTACATCAAGGCAGGGCGGGAGCCCTTCTCAGGGACCCACCTGGGCATCCAAGATTCTGATCACCCTCTTCCTTTCCCCACCCAGGAGATTCATATTTCAGCTCATCTTTACATATAGCCCAAATCTGTTGTCATTGCCAGATCTGTATCTGTTCCCCAGAAACCCAAATGACAGGAAAATATCACTACTTTGCTGCCACTCTCTGTTGAGGTAGCATGAGGTAGCAGTCACAGAGTGGCTTAGGTGACTCTGGAAGAGAGAAGTTAGAGGCAGCAGGCAGCACTGGTGTGTGTGTGTGTGTGTGTGTGTGTGTGTGTGTGTCTGTATGCAAAAGAGAGACAGAGACAGAGACAGAGAGACAGAGAGACAGAGAGAGACAGAGACAGAGAGGTTTCTTTTGACAGAGAGAGACAGAGAGAAGGGGGAGGGCCCAGAGCAGTCTCCATAGTTGTACATCATTAGTTTTTGACATGGTTTCACTCCACAGGTGAGTGTGGGGTGCACAGGATGGGAATTCGGCAGGGGGCCTCCCGCATGTGAAGCATGCCTTGGCAGGAACCTAACTGGGGTGGAATGCACGCCCCAGTTCAGTATATGGATCCACATGGGCCGGGACAGGGACTCAGTCCTTGGATCTCAGTGCTGTAATGCTAGTGCTCAACCTGCTGAGCCATCCTTCCTTCCCCAAGAGAGAGGTCAACCATACAGAATAGAACTGCCACACAAGTGTACTTTGGCATGACTTCTGCTTTCTGTGTACGGCCATCAGAGGAGGCTCAAAACATTTTGGAAATGATCTCCAGAGTGAGTCTAGGGATCTCTCTTCTGTCTCTGTCTGTCTCTCTCACACACACTTGGATAAATTGTGAAAAGGAAGATCCCTAAGCTCAATGTCCAGGAAATTTGGTTCTGCAGGACTAGGGTGAAGGAACCCACTCAAATCTATTATTTTTCCTAATAGATTGTAAGCAGCTAATGAGCATTGACTTTCAGTAATGATTATGACAATAGTTATAGCACTGTTTCTTTTTAAACAGAACTTATTATTTTGAAATAATTTGAGGCTTACAGAGAGGTTACAAGAAAAGAAAAGAAAAGAAAAAAACAAAACAAAACAGTATAGGGAGTTTTGTTTACCTCTTCCCCAGCTTGCCCCAAAGTTAACAATTTATATAATCCCAGTACAAGGATCGTAGCTAGGAAATCCACATGGATGTAATCTTCCTAACTGAACTGCCAGCATTCTTTGAATTTTTCTAGTTTACACACTAATGCCCCTTTTCTGCTCCAGGATTCATACCAGGATGCCATATTGCATTAATGGTCACGTCTCAGGAGTGTCCTCCTGTCTAGGATGGTTCTTCAGTCTTTCCTTGTCTTTCACGACCTTGACAGTTTTGAAGAGTATTGGTCAGTTGTTTCATAGAACGTCCACTGTTTTGGGCTTGTCTGCACATTCACTCTGGTACAAGCGTTTAGGTCATCCTGATGTGAGTGGTCAGAATCAGGGCTTTTTACCTGGCTTTGAATCAAACTATTTCCAGGCTGATCCCCGTTTGATACATAAATATCAAAATTCCAAGAACAAATTCATCCTCTAGACATTCTAACACACATGTTTCAATTCTTGAAATGTTCTGAATAATTTCAGTGATCGACTAACTGAACGGCTTCCTGAAGTGACTACTTTGCAGGAGGAGATACTCTTTGAGATGGGATGGAATGATAACTTTGTAGGGTAGGAGCAACTGGAGAGCCTACCTACCTCTCCCTGTTACCCATGAGAAAGAAGAGACCCATTTTGGTGAAATGATTCTCTCAAGGTCTGAGAACTGGTTTGTTGAAAGAACCAAAAGTAGAAATCAGGTTTACTAATTTTTACTCCAGTGTTTTCCCCTCATCTCTCCCCTATCTCTCCCTTCTTATTGTTACATTTAATAACATAAGAATATAAATATCATCAGTGACATTAGGAAGAACAGCCTCGTCTCATTTGGCAGCAGTGATGAGCTCCTGTGGTCTCCTGGGGGGACTGAGAAGTGGGTGGGGCGCACCCGCCGATTCCGGCCCTGCCTGTCGTGCGTAGCTCAGTACTTTCCGGGTCTGCTGCCATGTCCCTTGTCTCCCAGGCGGAGGGAGCTCTGCTTAGCCCAGCACAGCCGTGGGGCTATCACACCATGGACAGCGACATCGCTAGCCCAGGCAGCCTCCAGTTCTGCGGTAGACAATTAGGAGGCCGGTTCTACAAAGGGGCCACACCCAGGAGCACCCCTCCTGCATCCGGATGGGCCCAATTATGAACCCCTCCTTCACTGGCTTTCCTTCCGCCTCGTCTCATGCCCCTCACTTCTGCTTTCTGGGATCCCCTTCCAAATGAACTGCTTGTACCCAAGTCTCATCTCTAGAGCACTTTGGGGAGCTCAGCCTACTGAAGGTGTGGAAGGTGAGCTCCCAGCCCAGAGACCCAGCTCTACCCTGCTTGGCCCATGGCCACGCGGAAGGTGAACCTGGGGTGCCAGATGTATGTGTACCCACATAGATGTCAGGTTTACGGGGGTACAATTTGTTCACAGTACAATCCACTCTTCGTAGTGTGCAGTTCGATGAGTTTTTGATCAATACATACAGTAGTCATGTAACCACCACCAAAACCAAGGTACAGCACAGTCCCCTCCTTCCCCCAAGTTTCCTCGTGACCATTTTAAGTAAACTCTCCACCCCAGCCCCGGGTGACCCCGGATCTGCAGTTTGGCCTTTGCCAGAACGTCAAATGAAAGGGATCATCCACTATACAGTCTTTTGAGTCTGGCATGAGGCATTTGAGATTCACACATGTCACTGGGTCTGTCACTCATCTGTTCTTTTCATTGCCAAGGAGTTTTTCATGGTACGGAGGGGCCACAGCTTGTTTCTCCATTCACCCCTGGGAGAACATTTGGGTTACTTCCAGGTGGTTATGAATAAAGCTTCTATGAACATTTGTGTACAGGTTTTGGTGTGAACATAATTTTTCAATTCTCCCTGGTAAGCACGCAGAAAAGAGAAACTAAGTCTTACAATAAGTGCACAGTTAACCTGCAAATAAACTGCAAACTGTTTATGTGTGAAATGCCAGTTCTGTGTCCTCATCACTACCTGGTATGGTCAGTTTTACTGACTTTAGTCACTCTAATAGGTATGTAGTGGTATCTTATCATGATTTAATTCTGCATTTTCCTAATGACTAACGATGCTGAGCATCTTTCTGGGGGGCCTATTGACTATTCGCACATTTTGATTGCTAAGTGTCTGTTCAAATATTTTCCCTGTTTAAAAAAATTAAGGTGTTTATTTTGATACTAGCTCTTTGGAGTTTTTTTCAAGATAATTCAGAAATTCATGAAATATTGAGTTTAAAAATAAGACCCAGTTTAAGAGATTTAGAAAGATTACGTGGCTTCTTCAAGGCAACACACTATGCATGTCTTCTAAATTGAAATCTAATGTTCTTGCCACTATACCAAGAAAATTCCAATAAACAAGCAAGAAGCACAAACTGGGGGACATAACACCCCACCTGTGGTCCAATTTTGTGAATTTTATTTTATGGTCAAACTGAGAATCCCCGAGATGCTGGAATCCAAAAATTCAAGTGGATGGGGCATTTTTACTCTTATCAGGATTTATCCAACACTGAGTCATGTAAACATCACACTCCAAAATAGACTCACATTTGTAGAGATATTCAATAGAATGGTGGTGCCCAGGGGCCAAGGGGAGGGAGGATGGGGAGTTAGTGTTTAATTGGTACAGGCTTCAGTTTTGCAGGATAAAAACAAAGTCATGGGGATGGATGGTGGTGATGCTGCCCAACAATATGACTGTACTTAATTCCACTGAACTGTACACTCAAAAATGGTTAAGGTGGTAAATTTTATGTTAATGTGTGTTGTACCACAATTAAAAAAAATGTAAAATAACAACAAAAAGAATGACTATGAAGAAACACAAAAAGCATACACTTCATTTTCACCCCAACTCTGCAATATCTGAAATGCATCCCAATGCCAGGCAATCACTGTGTCTTCTCTGCTAAAAGCAGATGAGCTCCATGTGGGGACAGCACCTTAGCATTTTACATTGCTCTCACCAGTGACTGACGTTTCTTTAGAGCTTTTATGCTCATGAGTGACATTTTTCATTTGGAACTGAGGGGTGCACAGAGGTGTGACATGCTATCATCATTCAATAAATGCAAGTCTGCTATTTTGTGAATGTCGGAAAATTTCACATAGACATGGTTAAAGAATATATGGACCCTTAAGGAAGGGGTTGAACAAAGCACCCTACTTACCTTTTCAGTGGGAAGGTGGGTCCAACAGTGGCAACAATGTTTTTCACAGCTGTGGGTCAAGGCTATTGTGAGCAGACATATCAGACTTCACCAGGACCCGAGGCCCATGGCCGGCTGGATGGAAGCATTCTAAGGGCCCCATCTGAAATCCACTCTCATTATCAAGGAAACCACGTGTGTCCCTGGTTGTCCTTAAGAGTCCTTGTTCAAGGTCAGGTGGATGCTCTGTGATTGTGAAGGCTCTTTCATGCCCACCCTGCCCATGTGATCAGAAGCCACCGGGTCTGGCATGCGGCTGTTCTTCACTGGGAAACGTTCACATCATTGAGGCCAAAACCTATTTCTTTATTTATAATAATAGGAAAGTCCCAAGTTGTCTGGATAGATCATATTGAAAGAGGAAGGGACCCTTTTGTAGTTGTACAAATAGTGGGGGCTAAGCAGCCAGATTCAAACATTTTTAACTCTGTCTCTAAGCCAAACAAACAAAATTGACAAGGGCTCCCTTGTCACTGGGGTGCGGTGGTAATTGTAAACAATTACAATGTTTAGGAATGGGATTAATCAGTCTCCTTGGGATGCAAGAGGCCTTCCTACTTTCAAACTCCTGGAGGCTTCTGTTCCCTAAGACGACGCTCCCTCACATTCAATCACTCCCACACAACTGAATATTTGCTCTATTCACAATTCACCTGCATTTATTTTGTATTTTTCATTAACAGACTTTAAATCAATTTTTACTTATTTTGTCATGGCCAGTGGTTCTCACACTGGAGTGTACATCCGAATCACCAGGATATCTTGCTACAATACAGACTGCTGTGCCCTGCCCCGGGTTCAGCAGGTCTGGGCTGGAATCTGCATTTCTACTTGTTCCCCAGGTGATGTTGGCTGCTGGTGTCAGGGCCACGCAACTATTGTTCTAAACAACAGCATCCTAGAAATCATGGATTGGATATGGCAATATTGTTGCTTTTCTTTCTTTTTAAAGATTTATTTTATTGTTTTTTGACAGAGTCAGATAGAGACAGAGACAGAGAGAGACAGAGAGAAGAGGGAGGGCCTAGAGAAGTCCCCATAGTTGTACATCATCAGTTATCAACATGGTTTCATTCACACAGGTGGGCTGGGGCTGCTCGAGGCAGGGAACTGGGCTGGGGGCCTCCAGCCTGGGAGTAACGCCCCCTCAAGCAGGGGGCTGAACTGGGAGTGGGGGAGAGAACTGAACTGGGGGCCTTTCACATGGGAAGCACACCCCAGTTCAGCATATGGGTCCACATGGGCCGGGCCTGGGGATTTGATCCTTTGTCCCTGTGGCTATAAAGCAAGTGCTTAACCCCCTGAGCCACTCTGGCTTCCCTGCTTTTCTAATACACATCAAATATGGATAGAACTACCAATAAAAGTTTCTAGGGACCAGCTAAAATGATCCTGTGTGTCACTGAGTGTCCCTGGTGTGGTGTCAAGAACACTGAACATAGGTTCAGAAGGTTTACAAGTGAAAAGCAGATAAGGTATTACCTTGGAGAAACACTAATCTCTCTAAGCCTTGGTTTCCTTATTTGTACAATGGGAGAGATCTCAGACCTGTCACACTTCAATCCAAAGCAGACATGAGGCTCATGCCTATGATGGGGCTCATGACAGGGCAGAGACACTCACTATAAAACCAAGATCAAACAGGTCATATGATGCTTTAGCATAGGATTGCAGAACATTGCTTTGGAAGGGCCAAACTTTGGGGACAATTGCAGACATATATTTGAAAAAGGGACTTCAAGTGGAATAGAGGAAGAAGTAATGTTAGTAAGTTGGCTAGGATTGAGGTGCAGGAAAGAACGAGTATGAACGAGTTGATTGAGTCCAGAAAAAGGAGTTTTAGATTTGACTTCGATCAAGCAGGAAGTCAGCCCCAGAACAGAAGTGTGATGAACTGTGATGTACGGGGGCCTGGGTCTGCAGCAGAGACTAGAGGTCAGGAATCCAAGCAGGGACCTGGGGGAGCCCGGGCTGGAGGCAGAGAAGAGCTTCTCTAGCTAGTTCCCCTGGGAAGAGAAGGAAGAAAAGAAAGACACAAGGTACCTCTTGGACAGAGCAACCATTTTCACTTGGAGATTGTCACAGACCAGCGTCTCAAGGGTGGGGAGACTTGACAGTGAAGAGGGAACTGTGGGACAAGATGACATGGGGGCAGAGTGCCCTCGGGAATGATGCCGTGCTCAATTTCAGGTGCTAAAGAGACACACTCATGTGGAATTGTCACATGCAACCTTTCCCTACCTGCCTTCCTTGAAATACCATCTGTACAACAGTAATGGAGGTGTCCACACGTTAAAGAGCAGTGGGAGGGGGTTGGTGGTCTTTTCATAAAAGTCCATGTATAGTGATACTTCTCCTCATGAACCTTGATGCACAGAAGTACATTAAAGGCTCTGGAAAGGTCTGCAGTAAAAGGAACTGGTTATAAGGTAGGTGTCCATTCAGATAGCCAGACACTTTGAAGGACTAACTCTCCAGGATCAGTGTGGGCTCAAGTAGAGAAATAATTTTTCCATCCTATAGCTCAAGTCCACAGAGACATCTATACCCTGGACCTTCTACTTCTCAAAGCAAAGAATCAAAGGTCAAAGGAGAAGTAACTGGCCACACCTGTAACTCCCTCCACCCCAATTAGGTCAGTCTTTCCCCAGGTTAGAAGTTCAATTCAATGAGAAATTCAATCAAAGGGAATGCCTCTACTCAGTGTTTGTTTTAGCAACATAAGCCACAGACAAATATCAGATGCTAACAGTCTCAAACAGTTGCTTCTTGGTCTGGTGTAGTTTATTAAGTAACTACTGTGTGCTAGGCACGAGTCACTGAGTGGACGAAGATGTGTAAAATCTTAATTTGGAAGTACACAGAAGCAGATCCTGAGACAGGAGTCAAGTGGGCGTAGCTCTGTCAGGAGGCAATGCTAGGCAATGTGGTGGGGAGTGGGGACGTGTAGCAGCGAGGGACAGAGCTGGTACAGGTGCCTGATGAGCACCTTTGCTGGGAAGCTCTGGGGAGCAGCACGAAGCAAGCGTTTCAGTGTCGTTCTCCTGAGGGGCCACGGGAGCTGGGCGACTAATCACCAAATCTCCACTGACCTGGGTCGAAAACTGATTCTGGCCACGACTCTCTGGCCCTTCCAACTTCCCTGGGTGCAGAGAGGGTGGTCCTAGGGGTCAGAGAGGGTAATCTGGGGGCAGAGAGGGTGATCCTAGGGGGCAGAGAGGGTGGTCCTGGGGGCAGAGAGGGT
>PVKE010027712.1:0-21414 GCA_004027555.1 Craseonycteris thonglongyai | reverse complement strand
CGGCCCCGGCGGACCCATATGCTGAACAGGGGTGTGCCCCAGTTCAGTTCTTGCCCAGACCTATGTGGGAGGCTCCTGGCCCAGTTCCTGCCCTGCACAGCCCTGTGCCCACCGATGGAGTGAAACTATATGGAAAACTAATGTCAACTATGGAGACTGCTCTGGGCCCTCCCCCTTCTCTCTGTCTCTCTCTGTCTCTGTTTCTGTCAAAAATCAATAAAATAAATCTTTAAAAAAAAATATATATATATATATATAGGGTGGCTGAGTGGATAAGGCAACAAGACCCTTATTATATATGTTGCGTACAAGAGACTGACTTCAGATTGAAAGAAACACACAGTCTGAAAATAAAGGGATGGAAAAATATATTTCATGAAAATGGTAATAATAAAAGTTAGGTAGCAATACTTGTATCCAACAAAATAGACTTTAAAACAAGAGCTGGGGAAGCCGGGATGGCTCAGTGGGTTGAGCGCTCACTTTGCAGCATTGGGGACTGAGGATCAAGTCCCGGCCCCGGCCCGTGCGGAACCATGTGCTGAACTGGGAGCTCCCCTGGTTCAGTTTTCTCTCTCTCTCTCTCTCTCTCTCTCTCTCTCTCTTTCTCTCTCTCTCTCTCTGTCAAAAATAAATAAATAAAAATATATTTAAAACAAAAGCTAAAACAAGAGACAAAGAAGGACCCAATAATCCCAATTCTGGGTATTTATCTGAGGAAACCCAAAACACTAGTTTGAAAGGATGTGTATATCCATAGTTTTATTGTAGCATTATTTTTAATAGCCAAGATATGGCAGCAACCTAGACGTCCATTAATGGATGAATGGACCAAGAAGAGGTGGTACATGTGCAATGGAATATTACTCATCCATAAAAGAGAATGAAATCTTGCCATCTGCAACAACATAGACCTACAGGGTATCACGCTGAGTGGAGCAGGTCAGACAGAGAAAGACAAATGGCATATGATTTCACTTATATGTAGAATCTAAAGAACAAAATAAATAAATGAAACAGAAATAAACTGATAAATACAGAGAATATTTTGATGGTTGACAGATGGAAGGGTGCTTGGGTGACTGGGTGAAAAGGGAAAGGGATTAAGAAGTATGAATTGGTAGTTACAAAATAGTCTTGGGGATGTAAACTATATCATAAAGAATATAGTCAACAATATTGTAATAGCTATATATGGTGTCAGTTGGGTACTAGATTTATAAGGGTGATCATTTTGTAAGTTACATAAATGTCTTATCACTATGTTGTATACCTGAAACTAATATTATATGTCAACTGTAATTTAAAAATAAAAACAATATTTAATAAAAGATAGCTCCCCCTTTCTGGATATTGTAATAGCGATAATACCCTGAGTTTAGAACAAAGTCCAAAATAAATTTGTTTTTTTCTTTAAAAAAAAAATATTCTAAAATGCAAGTGTAATCATTTTAAAAGCACAGAAATACCCCTCAAATCAGCAAACAAACAACAACAAAAAAAGATGCAATAGGTAGCTCAGGAGCAAATCATAATTTATATATAAAAGTAAAAAATACAAAAAAAAAGTTACCTAATCTTTCAGTGGGAAAAAATATTGTTTAGGGGATGCCTAGATGGCTCCATGAGTTGAGTGCTCATTTGCAGCCCCAGGGTTCTAAGGATCGAATCCTGGCCCTGCCCATGTGGACCCATATGCTGAACTGGTGTGTACCCCCAGGTCATTTCTCACTGGGGCAAGCCTCCTATGTGGGAGGTTCCCCAGTTCGGCTCCCACCCTGTGTGGGAGGCCCCCTTCCCCCCACTAATCTTCCCCTGCCCCCACCCACTGGCTCCTGCCCTGCACAACCTTGCCCCCACCTGTGGAATGAAACTATGTATAAAATTAATGATGTCCAACTATGGAGACTGCTATGGGCCCTCCTCCCTCTCTCTGTCTCTCTTTCTCTGTCAGAAACAATGAAAATAAATCTTAAAACAAATATTGTTCAATAATGAATTCATTACTTGGGATTTATAAAATTAAATTATATATTTATCCCATAAATAAAATTGACCACAAAATAGTTTATAAATTCTCACATCAAATATCTCACATTAAATAACACAATTAAAAGGCAAACAACAGGTTGTGAAAATATTTTTTATGTATCAATTATTGTCCTAATATATGAATTCATCAAGAAAATTCATAAGTTAAAACTAAAACCTAATTACATAAATTATCAAGTGGCAGTAGGAGTACAAAGGCTAATAATGTGAAAAATAACGTAGAGCCTTACCTGTTATAAAAGGAAAAGAACTGTAAAGACATTTTTTTGCCTGTCAAAATTAGAAAGAGATAAGAGTAATAAAACATTCCACATTTGCTATGGTGTAGTCAAACTAATACACTGCGTAGGAAGTAAATTGGTATACAAGTAACATTTTATTTGTTCATTCTCTATCCATTCAACAAATATTTTGTGGGCCTTTACTCTTTTTAAGGTAATCATTTTGAGAAGTTAGGAAGTGAGTGTCAAAACTTTCTAAATACTTTTTTAATTCTGGGGATTCCTTGGTGAGTCAATCCTAAAGAAATAAGCATTGTTAAGCAGAAATATACATGTAAAAGATAGTTATCATAGTTTTAATAGGAAAAATTTTAGACACATCTAAAATCCCAATAATAAGAATGATTAAATGAATGTTGATACCTTCATATATTCTTTAGGCAAAATCAATATTTTAGAGACTATTAAAGGCCTGAAGGATAATTAACAGGAGTAAAATTGGCATATAGCACAATCACAGTACTGTGATACATGTACAACAAAGATTAAGAGAGGTTATCACTGGATGGAAAATTACAGGATTTTTTTTTTCTTTTTTTATACATTTCTATATTGCTTATAATGAGCATGTTTTACTTTTAATATCAAAAGAAGTACTACTCTTTCACAATTCTATAGAATAATAGATAAAGAAGGTATTATTTTTACCTAAAAATACGAAAAGACCTCAATGGCACCTTTCAGACTCTGCTCCATCATTATCTCTTCTCTCCAGCATTTTTAATCTTTCCTTGGCCCACAAATGAGCTCTGGTCTCCCCTGTTTAAAAATTACTTTCTCGTATTTCTTTGAGCCAGCCAATATTTTTCCCACATATCATGACTGCCAAATTTCTTTAAAAAGCAGTCAATATTTCTTCTCTCACTTTGTTGCCATCCATACATCCTTTTCAAAATGCTTCCTACTCCAACATATTTATTAAGCCAGCTCTATCTCAGATCCCTGATAAATTCATTCCAATTTGTTTTTCCACTTTTGTCATGCTCTTTGCTTTGTATACATTGTTTGATTTTGGTCATCTTTTGATAGTTTCCTAATCAATACTTCATTTGTTCTTCTTTCTCCTCCCTCTCTTTAAATAAATGTGTTTCTCAGCATTCTATTCCCAGCCTTCTTTTCATCTCACTTCTTATCTTCTTTTCCTAACAAAAAAGTTATTCACTTACACATATTCAGTTTTCATCTCTATGTGTATAACACACAAATCTCCACTTTCTGATCCTCTTTGAACCATATCCTCTTTGTTGTTGGTGGTGGTGGTCACGGTGGTGGTGGTGGTAGTGTTGTTGTTGTTATTGTTATTGCTGTTGTTTAGTTGCATGCTAGAGTTTGCCACCTGGATGTTCTTCAGGCAGCTCAAACCTAATGCATCTAAAATCAAAATATTCATTCTACCCTTAAAATTTATTTTCCCACACGATTTCTCTATTACTATTCATTTCCCCACAAGTTTTCCAAGCCAAGCTCAGAATCTTAGATGACATCTTTGCTTTGTTTCTCATCAGTTAGTTGTCCAAGTCTTATCAACCTTTTTTTTTTCCTTAATAGCTTTTCATTTCCTTTCTCATTCTTTCCAACTTCCATATAACTGCCTTTACCTCAGTATAATTTGGTCTGCTTCAATAGTGGTAGTACTCTGATCATTAGTCTTTCACTTCTTTCACACTCTTCTACTATCCAAACCATGGCCAGCTATATCTTCCTACAACACCACTATTATTTTATCACTAACTACACAAATAGCTCCTAAATGTTTCTCAAGGCCAATGCTCTTTACCTTGGAGTGCATGATCCTCTTTAATTCAGTTTTTAGGCTTCCTTTTTTCACCACTACTGTACAAATTTTCTCTGCTCTAAGATGGACCACTTTCTATGTTTGAGTTGCTCTTTCTGAAGTAGATAACACCTTTTCTTTTTTTTAAGATTTATTTTACTGTTTTTGGCAGAGACAGAGAGATAGGCAGAGAGAGACGGGAGTGGATGCAGGGGCAGGTAGAGCAGTTTCCATAGTTGTACATCATTGGTGTTTCCACATGGTTTCGTTCCACACAGGTGGGCAGGGGCTGCACAGGGAGGGAACTTGGCTGGGGGCCTCCTGCATGGAAGCAACGCCCCATCGAGCCAAAGACCAAACTGAGGGGTGAGAACCAAACTGGGGGGGCTCCCTCATAGGAAGCACACCTCACCCCAGTATAGAATATGGGTCTACATAGGCGGGGCCAGGGTTTGATCTCTGGTCCCTGGGGCTGCAAAGCCAGCACTCAACCTGCTGAGCCATCCCAGCTTCCCTCATAACACCTTTTCTAATGGCTCAGCATAAATATCACCACAACAGTACAATCCTCCCTGGCTCTTTAATCACTCTTATGGTAATTACTGACTTCTATTTGTTATTATTCCTAAAAATGCCTTTCCTTCAAGCTATCTTGTAAGGTGCTTGAGGGAAAAAAAAATAAATGTATCAAATTAGCTTAGAGTATACCACAACACCAGACCCAGTCACTTGCATAAAACAAATACTCAAATACTGAGGAATGAATCAATAACGTTATGGGCATCAAAGTATTTAACACTTTTTGGTCATTATTGCAGTCCTGTACTTCTGTTAGTATTGGTTGTTAATCTCCTTTGGAAAACTGTTAAACCCTTAAGAATAGGATGCAAACCCATCCTTTAGTAAACAGATAATCAATTGTTTATGAAAGTCTTAGAAACCTGTTATATTATACAAAGCAATTTTACAAGGTGTTATACCTCTTAACCCCTGCTCCCTTTTTCTTTTAATAGGAGGTATATAAAACAAACCCCCCAAATGCTATTTTTTTCATTATGATTATCAGTGATTAATCCATAATTAAATCTTAATTATTAGGGTGACCATTAGTGTTAAAGCTATTTCTTGATCCAATTAAACCTTTGTGAGAGAACATAGGTAGCTACATAACTTCTTAAAAATAGGCATAATTAGATATCCCAGTGGTACATGAATCAGGTATCTCTTTTATTTGGCATATTTTTGAAGGAAAAAAAAAGCATCAAATGACCAGTCATTTCCCTGAATGCCTCTCTTATTTTAATAGCTATTACTCCCATTCCGTGCTCATCTCCCCTGAGATACTATGTTGGATTCTTTTCCTGAATAAGCCTTTCAAAAATTAAAGATAAATACAAGCCTCAGAATACCAACAACATTTCTCTCTGAGACATTTCTTATATGTTAAACAAAAACAGGGTGACATTAGAGCCCAGTTTAGCTCAGATCAGGTAAAGCCTTCCCTGAGTAAATCTATTACACAAGACTGTTCCCTCAGCTCTGAGCCAAAAGAAACAAGAGTAAAAGCACAATAATATGGTAATATCATTCCAAGATCCCAAACGTATCTGTAAAACCTCAGCTGGAAGTTGATTTAACCTCTCTGGTATTGTCATGTGACCCCCGAGGTGGTACCTTCCCTTCTGTAAGTGAGTAGAACGATTACCATTACCCGTGGAAGCCAGAGTTCCCCGGTGGCTCGGAAGAGTCTTGAGAAGGGATAGAATTTCATAGCTTATTGCAATTCTTCCAGCACTGAAATCTCCTGGAGCTGAAACTCACTCAGAAATGATGAGGCATTTGAAGCTGTCTGAAATAAGGGCTTTCTACTCAAGTGACTGGCTAGTCCATATCCCACCTGAGATAATGATGAAAAATCATGTTCAGAAAAAAAAACAAAAAAACATCCCTGCAATGGAGCCGAGACAGTGATTATTTAGCTGACTTTCATTCAGGCTTGTTGAACTCTTTAGATTCCTAACAGCCTATCTGCAATGGAGGTATTAAATGCTGCACTGATCTTTTAATTTCTGCCATCTGATTCCTTTGATAACTCCTCTAATCTGGATAATTAAGGATCTGAGCAAACAATTTGCTACCCCTTCCAATACCAGGATAAATGCATTGCTACACGTTTACCTGTCTACTTTCTGCAAGCCTCCGCTCCATTCCACAATCTTGCCAGGGTATCTCTGAGCACTTTCCCACATTGCAGAGTAGGGGGTTGGGGGTTGAGAAAGTCAACATGTGCGGACTTAACTGAGGCTAACTCAGAACTTGGCTGTCATCCCACAAGAAGCAAAGCAGGAATGACAGGCCCCTGTTACGTTCACAAAATACTTGTTTCCACGTCTGAACTGATTTTCAAGTGCAATGGTGATCATTGGCTCATGGGCATCATTCCCACTGATTTCATCAGTTACGTACCATGCATATTGAAAGTGGGCATCATTTGAACAGGCTAGTGATAATAGCATTTCCTCCAGCTACCTTATACCTAAAGGACAAACTACTGGAAAGGGGGAGGCTCTCAGCAGAGGCCTTGTGTTTGGGGGATGGCTAAACACAGGCAGAGAGAGAGCTGTAACTACACAACAACAAAAAAGAGAAGACAAGAGAAATGTTCACAGAAGAGGCAAATAAACAACTCACTCATACAAAGATGGTTAATGAAAAAATTGAACACCTCAAGATGGTTTAGTGAGCAATTTTCAGTCAGCTGAAGTGGAGCAGGATGGCAGAAGGCTAAGGGAACTATTTACTCTTTAGGAAGACCATCTCATTACTGATTTGGAGACTAGCCTGGTTCCAAAAAGAGGGGTTTTCAATTAATTTGCCCATTGGTGTTAAGGCAGAAAGGCAGCACTAAAAACCGGATGTTTAAGACTCCTTGTAATCTCCCATAGGAAGCGGCTATTCCATTTCGGCAGTCCTGCTTCCTTCTACTGCTGACCCTCGCTGTACTGTCTTTATGGAAACAAGCGACTAGCTAATGGCAACTAAAGAGAAACATTAAACAAACAACAATAACAACAACAACAACAAGGAGGAAATCTGGAAATTTTTTTAAAGTACATAAATGCAAAGGACAAACTAAATGGGTTAGAGAGGCATATTCAACTTTTTCAGAATTGTGAAATGAGGAGCAGGGGGGAGAGCGAGCAGGGGAGAGAAAGGGAGGAAGCGCTCTAGAGAAAGAGGAGAGCCTACTAAAGAAGCCAGCCCCCCTGTACAGACAGCCTGACGCCAGATGGCTTCTTCTAATAAATATTCAACCTTAACTCTGTTCCCATGTAACTTTGTTGTAAAGCTGCCAGCACACCCACACAGATCTGGGCCAGCAAAATGATTACAGTAGTACAAACAAAATAGTGCAATAGAGGAAACAGACAGACAGGGTCCTGTCCGCAGACAGTCAGGGCTGGAAGATGTGAGCTGACGGACCTTTGGATTTAATGTTTCAGGACTCCTAATAATAAGTAGCATTGGAGCGGAGGGGACCTCAAAAGGGACCAAACATTTAACTCTTATTGTTACTCTGCCTCAGGTTTCAGCAATGACACATGTATAATTTTTTCTTTAGAGATTACATATGAGATACTATATTGCAAATATTAGTTCCCAGTATAACTTCTATGTTTAACTACATTTAGAATAACAGCCTCACAAAATGCTCCCCCTTTTAAATTGTAACAATCTATAAGACTTTGTATTTTACCAGTTTTCAGCTGAATTGAAATAGATGATATCAGAATAAACTGACGTTTTAACAAAGTAATATATGGAAATTTTGAGCCAAATAATGCCAAAATTCAACTTGAAGAAAATGATGATTTGGTGAAATGTTATTATATAAATCTATACTTTGGACTACATTAAAATGCAACGTTAAAAATAACTACTAGAGAATATCAAGCTTTTGAAATTTTAATTTTCTAATGATACATATGAACTTGTAGGTAAAAATTAACTACACCAACTTAGTAAAAAAAAATACAGCAACTTGGAGCAAATCATCTAAAATTTTTGATATAAAAATGAATTTTTAACTATACTTTACTTTCTATTTCTTGATGTAATATTTAAAATTGTCCAGAAAGAAAAAACATCCCCAAAAATATTCATCATAAACTTAGGCTTCTCTTACTTCAAAATCAAGAATATATTTTGTGGGGGTTATCTGTGAGCACTGATAACACTGCAGAAGTGGAAACGTAAGAAAAACCAGCAGAAAAAAAAAAAAATTAAGCACTTACAAAGAGCTAGATAAGTTTTGTTAAGTGCATACTGTTGTTTTGACAGTTTGAGAATCTGCACAGATTTTACATTTTATTACACTGACATCAAAAGCTGTATTGATAGGAAAGGGCCATGTTTCTAACAAAGAAAGACAGATAAAAATTAGCATTTATCTTCTGGTGATAGAGTTTTCTAAGGGTAAGTTACAGAATTTTCCCTTCCTTCATAGAACTGTCTCAGGGAACTGAAAATGCATGGGAAGCTTAAAACTTAACAATTAAGGACATGATGGAGACAAATCCTTGAAAATATGTGTATAAACTGCACACTTAAAATACAAATAATGCAAATGTATCCATATACAAAATATTCAGTTGTGCATTCAAAGGAGGTAATGGCATTCAATAATTAGAAATTATTTGAACATCTGTTTGCACATTAATCTGCATATTTTTGCACGTGCAATCATTCATTTCCATCAACATATTTTGGATGTCACATGCACACGTTAGACACCTGTTATTAAAAACCAGGTCTTTTATCTGCTGCTAATTCTCTTAATTCTAATTCTATTTTCATGAAATTTATCATGGATTCTAAAAGGTAGTACATTTATAGAGAAGTGGAAACTATACACAGAATGATAATAAAATGTATTTGTACTTCTCTTCATCTATGCATGGGCAATAGACTTCAGGGTTCAAAGAGGAAACCATATTGGTAGGTAATGAAAGTAAAACAACATGACAGAGATGAAACATGACACAATCCAGATCTTTCTTTCTGATAGAAAAATGATCAACTTCTGAGGAATAAATTGAGAGTGCATGCTCATCAGCTGTGCCAAGCCCGTATTTGCCTAGCACATAGTACTTGGTCAATAAATATTTGTTGATTCCTTGGTTAATAAAGGAATGTATAATTAATTTAATGTCACATTGAGCCAGTGATTTCTGAGGCTAGATGATATATCAGACTCTATTCTGACTACCTTTGCAGGCTTATCTCACTTAATCTGCATGGAAAGAGCCTTTGAGCAAATATTGAAAGACAGCTAAAAATACTCTACTAACAAGGAATGTGATCTTGGACTAATTTCTCTGCTAATTGATTTTATAAAATGAGAGTCTGGGGTGAGTCAGCAAATATGTGGTATATGTGATGCTACTATCCCCTTCAACCAAAGCAGACATAAAAAATTCTATCCTGGCACTTTTTCCCACTGAACCTGAACTTGGCCATAAATTCTTTCTTAACACAGCACTCCAGGCAACCACCACCAACTGACAGATTTGGCATACAAGACGAATCTATTTTTTGTCCCTAGACTATATGATCTCTAAGGCCCCTTCTGTAAACAGAATCAAGAACATGTACAGGGTACAAAAATCCTTTGTTTTTAAGAAAATATACTAATTATTTGGTTGTTTTATTATTACAACATCTCAAGTATGCTCTAAAAATAGTTGACCATTAATTAAATTTGAGAAATGCTTGCTTCATGTAGTAATTTCATTGCAATAGCATTTTAAGTGGGTTTAATCCATAAAATGTGCTAAAGCAAAATAATGTTCAATATATTGCTCTCTTTCTGGATTATCCAGAAAAGTACTTTCTTCCAGGCAGTTATGCAAAGCAGATCAGGAAAGCAGCATGAAGCAATACTTTGCACAACACTGCCCTTTGGTATAGAAGAAAGACAGCAGCCGTGGTTCCAGCCTCTGCCAGACAGAGCGTTGGTGGTGTGATAGAAAGCACAGAAACCTGGAGGTATGTTAAAAGGACATATTCAGACAACTCAAGTGATATGGAAAGAAGAGAAACAAATGTAGCTCTTAAGAGAGGACCGTTTTTTGAGAAAAATTGCTGGGAAATCCTTCAGTGTGATAAGCATTGCAAACAGCTGAAATGAATCCATCAAAAGTATACACTCAGTGTTTGCTTTGTGTCCAGGGCTATGAGACATTCTTAGAGAAGTACAATAAAAGACAACACAGTGCCTGCTTTAGAAGAAATCACATTCTAGTTGGAAGAAACAAAACTTATAAATAACATTACAAAAGAGCTCATAAGCCAAGGGTACTTTTTTTTTCCCCCCAGCTACATCTATGCCTATATGAACAACATTTCAATCAACTATATAACTTTGAATCACAAGGTTCCAACAAGAAATGCTCTTTATGAGGTAGCAAAATGCCCCTTATTGTGATTTTGGCATTTTGGTTATTTTCCTAGCTATTTATTGAGTCATGTCTCTTCATTTCATAAGGGTGCTAGAGAAACATTCTTTTTGCCTGCACATTACACATACCTCTTGCTTTTAGAACTGTCATCCAAATTTACCCTAAGGGATCACCATGCTCCCATGCTCAGTCTTTATGGATTGGGTGGGGTTGACTTTCAAACCCTAGTTCCAACTGTGACACATGATCCAGGATGGACAACAGCAATGAGCCCTAACATTTACTAGGACTGTGGTGAAAGAGAAATTCCATGTATGACTGGTCAAGCTATTGGCCATGAGTAGAAATTAACTAACAATAAGCCTTAACAAGGAAAACAGAACTGAGAGAAGGAAACAGGCCTATACCTAGTGGTGTAATATGAGCACTGGAATACATCTGATTCTATAATAGCTGTTTTCCTGGACTTTTCAGTTACCCAGACTAACAAATCTTCCCCACCCACCGCCATCCCCCACGCCCCAGCCACTACCACCACCTGGCTTACACCAGTTTAAAGTTGAGTTCTATCACAAGCAGTAAAAATGACCTGGCAAATTCAATCCACATCACTGGCCTGCATTGTGAAATCAATCAATCCCACTTAACAAAACACATGCAAAAAGAAATTAAATCACATTCCCTAAATCACAGGTCAACAAAAACACAAAAAGTAAAGACTTAGGGAAGCTGGGATGGCTCAGTGGGTTAAGTGCTCACTTTGCAGCGACAGGGACCTGGGATAAAGTCCCCACCCAGGCCCGTGCGGACCCCTATGCTGAACTGGGAGCTCCCCCAGTTCAGTTCTCTCTCTGTCTCTGTCTCTGTATATCTCTCTGTCAAAAATAAATAAATAAAATTAAAAATAAACAAATCAATAAAGTTTAAAAAAATTTTTTTAAAGTGAAGACCTACAGAAAGATAATCAGTTGACACACCACATTATTATCAACTATTTTCTGTAGCTCTTTTCTTATGAGAATTGATAACCCAGTCCTGTTTCTTTTCACCTTACCTAACATCCTCCCAAATGTACCCTCTGGGAAATATGAGGAAACAAGATGACCAACCACCATAATTACCCTTCACTAATCTTCCCTTGAATTAAAATCCTTTCAAGTTGCTAGTAGAAAAACCTTTATCAAAACAGAGTATCTAATTATTGGGAAAAATTATCAGAATTCCAAAAAGTTCATTTTTTGGTCTTTTTATAGGGCTAATAGTGTTTTCTCAATTCAGCGCTCCTTCTTCTCCTGCTTATTTTCCCTGAGTCTAGTTAGCTTTCACTGAGTCCCTTAGAGGAAGGACCCAAGTAATACAAATTTTACCTCAGAATTCAGAGTATCACCTAGACAAAACAGCTGATAATCAGTCTTCAACTCATCCCAGGATACTGGCAGGACACTAAGGTATTTTTGCCTGACTCCAGGAAGTAATTTATGCAATGAAATTAGCTAGCGGTGAAAATAAGTAATAAAGAAGCAACCAAGACAAGGTGAGTCAAGTTTCTCACACACAGTACCAGAGTAATTCATAATAGCTACAGAACCGAACCACCAAGTCCTTAGATCATTGCCTAACCTGAGAAATCACCATGCTGTTTTAATGAAAGTTAGCTTTGAAAATATATCTATCACACCATCCCTACTACCGATCACTTTGAAACTAAACATTTGTTCTCTTTTAGTCTACTTCCTGCTTAGAAATTGCTTCTATTTTGAGCAGTATGTTTACTTTTTCACCTTTTTGTAAGAGGAATTGCATTTTATTAGCTAGAATACAAATACAGCTAAGTGAAGGAAACTCAATAAAGAGACTGAAAAAAACCATTTTCATCCAATAAATTTGCTGGGAAATGCCAAGTTTGTGGCTGTGCCTGCAGTCATTTTAGTCATAAGACACATAGTAGGAAACGATTTTGGTGTTTTCAGCCATTAGTTTATAAATTGAATAAGATAGATGTGTTCATTCATATGAAGTAAAGTAATTTTTCTTGGGAAAGTTTAATATTATACAAATCCATTAGCATATTTACAAATTAATCTTCCCTTAGGAAAAAAAGATTGAAGATTTACAGAAGGAAGGGCTTTATTACTTTTAAAACTGCATTTTTAAAGAAAATAAAAGAAAAAGAAGGAAAATTATATTGAACCATAAATGCCTGTTTATGACTAACAGTTTTGTAAAGTCAAAATTATGAAAAGAGAGAATACAGCAGAACACAGAAAAGGTTTTCAAGGCGCTCACAGAAACTGTTAACTTCTATATCACAAAATGCAAACTCCTATAAAATTAAACCTGTTTATGTGAATGCAAGCTAAATAGTATTAAATTCATTAGACACTTAAGGCTATTACTATGGATTTCCCCTGGATAATTTTTTGTCTAAGCTCTGTAGCTTCTTGTTTTAATTTTTGACAAGGTGGGACTTTAAACCTTCATAGTATCAATGACAACAACAAAAATCAGTGTTGGTTTAATTTCTTTCTCAAACTCTCAATGACTCATTAATGTTGAACAAGTAACTGACAACAAAATTAATCATGAACCACTGTCACAAAATAGACTTTCCTACGAAGAAAAACTGGAGTACAGGGTGAAGGAAATTTCAATTCACACACAAATTTCTAATGTATTATAAAAAGGAATAAACACGATTTGACTTTTCCCCAGGTAGACTCTTTTTGCTCATCCCTAGCATTTACTTTGTAAATTTCCTTTTATTTTTTAAGGAATGGTTAGATAGATTTTCAGTGCAAACAAAGAATGAAGAATATTATTAACAGCAATCTTATAAATAAGATCAAAAGTTTAATAATTTCTTTATAACCACTTTTGCAACATATCTAACTACCTTGAAAATCAAAATATTAACTACATTAAGTCATTCTTCCATGTATTGCAGCATTTTTAAACATTACCATACACATTCTTCAGGTTGAAAGTCATATAGTAATAATTGGTAAGAAGTAAGGGCTGCTATTTATTTATCAATCACTTCCTATATTCTAGGACTTCATAAAATGCTATTAATGCATTATCTTATTTAATATTCAGAACAACCCTAACTGGTTAATACTGTGGTCATTTGCATTTTACAGATGAGAATATTAATCCTAAAGGTACAATACATCAAAGACACCCAACTCATAAACGATGGAGCCCGGAGTGGAATTTTAGTCCCTCTGATTCCTGAGTCTACACCACCGATTTTACTCTATACACTGAAACTCAAGTAATTATGCTTCCTTTCCTATATTTTCAAACTTATTTAGTGAATGAACTACTATCAATTAAAATAATCTCAGAGATATGAATCTCACTATTAGTGCTAGATAGAAAGTCCCTTTCCAATACATTCCACCGAATTTTACTTCTATAATATATACTCACTGGTTCTGTGCTATTATCCTTCATTTTTTATTTTTTATTTTTTCTCATCTGGAATATTACACTATCATTTTGCTACCATGGCTTGCATAAGGCTTCTATTTTTGTACTAAACATCCTCACTTGCAATAGCTTCCATGAAAGGATATGTTGTCAAGTTCTCTCACTACCTTTTCTCCGCTCCTAGGACCCCTGTTGTTCTAAGTTCCTCTTTAAAAAGGGCACCTCAACTGGGCACAACCCTGCATAAGGGGTTGATCACTAAGAATAGTAAGTCTTTCAATTCTTACCTAAAATCTGCAGCACTTCAAAGTGCTAACTATGTATGTGTAAAGCCATGGCAATTTGTTTCTGAGGTTAGCTAGATGATCTATCATTTGCCAAATAGTCAACAAATGCTCCTCATTTAATGACCTGCCTACTTGTTTACTGACCACTCAGACTTACAATCAGTTCTCCAGCACAGGGAAATCCCGTCAGTGTTTGTCAGTTTCCTGCAGTGGGTTAGTACTCTCTACATGAAGTGTTCACAATCACTCAAGACTAAATATTTTGTTTATAAGTGTGGTGTTGCATGATGTTTATTTAAAAATATATATCCTATGGTGCCGTGACATACCACAAGAAAACCACCTGTAAGCTGCTTGCTTATCCACCAATTCACTTAACACGGTAGTCGCTAGACATAGAAACAGAATTTAGTCAATAAATAAGAAGTGCCTGTAGTATTCCTGGAAAGCCTCGTCCTTTTTTTTTATTTTCTTTTTTGGATGGCTTACTAGGCCAAAAATTCAGGAATAGCTCTAAGTAGGAAATAAACCTATGGGGCAATCCTACAGAGCCAAGCCTGAAACAAGGACCCTTCCTGCAATTCTTTAGTGATAGTTATGAAATCAATCAGAAGTCAAAACAGTGGTGCTTTCTGTCTAAAGTTACCCAAACAACTTGTATCACAGTAATAGAAAGGAAGCCCTTCCTGGTACTATGTATATGCAAAAAAAAATGAATTCACCAGATTTCACTGGGAATACTTGAAGATCAATCTGAAAGGAACCCCAGAGAGCCTTTTAATAAAATTTAGCCATATTGAAATATTGAACTCCTATGACAGTAATGTGGAGTCATGAAACACAGATATAAACATGTAGTGCGAATATATATAGCACTTCAATTATATCACTTCATATTAATTAGCATGGTAGAAAAAGAATGGCTGTTGGTTTTCTTCATTCAAGAGAGAAACTGAGTGGAAATGCTAAATAGCCTTTTACACTTCACCCTGTAAATGGCAGTGGAGCTGAGAAAAACAAGATTGGCTTTCTAGTTTAATGTGCTCTTCAAACTTCCTCTCATGAAATGTACTGCAGTCCATCACACTTAACCTACACTTTCCACACCTCCAGAAGGAGATATCCACAGATATACCTATTTACTTTGGCATGAACTCAAAGAAATAAGCTTGCAAATCTGGTCCTTTCTTTGTGCATTAACTTTAATGTCTCCTTTCCACACATGCACTGCAAGAACATCAGGTAGATCCATTTACTTCCACCCCCTCATCCTATTGCTTCTCCTAAAGTGACATATTAATTATGGCTCATTTGAAATTTTCTCTTACAAATGTAGACTCAGATTTCAACACCTAAATGAATTATATATACATCATGCAAGACTGTTTGTTCCAGGTTTCTTAAAAGGAGAAAATGAATGCAGTGTCTTAATCATCAAACTGATGTCTCTGATTGAAAAATAAATTATTTAAATTAGTAACAGGGTTTTTTTAATGTTATCTTCTACAAATATTTTTCAACTTGCAAGGTAAAAGGAATAAAAAAAAATATTAAATAATACTACCAACATGATACAGGGACCAAATTAAAGTTGTGCATAGACTTCACCAGGGGTGTCCAAACTTTTGGCCTGCCTGGGCCACACTGGAGAACTGTCTTGACCACACATAAAATATATTAACATTAACAATAGTTGAAGAAATAAAAAAAAAACAAAATCACAAAAAAATCTCATAATGTTTTAAGAAAGTATATAAATTTGTGTTGGGCAACATTCAAAGCTGTTCTGGGCTGCACGCAGCCTGGCTGCACCTTGGACAAGCTTGGGCTACACAATCATGATCAATCCAAGCTATTGGGTCTTACTATCAATTGCTTCTGTAGTTATCAATCAAATTTACTGGATGGTAATCCAAATTAGCTTTCAACAAGGCCTAAAATTCCAGGTTGACTATTGCAGACCTAAATATGTTTTATCCCTTTCCCACATAAAGCATGAATGTACCCCCTAATGTAGATTTTTTTTTAATCTTAACTTCTAAGCATATGGAGTAAGAAAGACAAGTGGATTAGCTATTATATATATTTATCCAGTCTGTATTCCTTCTGATTTAACTTCTTAATGAGCAAATTCTTCATGTTTTTTGTTTTATTTAAAATCATATTACAGATATATTGTAGACACAACTAAAAATCACACAGATGAAACTCTTAAAAGAGACATAACACTCAAGAGGAGAAAAACCACCCAGAATAAAATGTACATAGTCTGAGTATTCATTTAAACCATCACATTGAGTGTGCATGAACTGGTGAAGAAAAAAAAAAAGAATACCCAGTGAGCACAATTTATTGAACTCAGCAGGTACAGAAAAGGCATTCAATGATGATAGTCAGGAAAGACACTAATTGCTTTTTTTTAATGAAAATGTGTAATGGCAAAAATTCCAAAGAATTTTTGCTATTTAAACAATGGTACTGAATGGGGACATGTAGATGGGGCCTGTCTCCATGTAGTTACTTGAGGTCCTAGGCTTACAGAGGCTCTGCCATATTCAACACAAGGCTTCTAAGGTCCCTGAGGGGATTACTTCCCTTCCAGTAAGCAAGTAAGGGAGCCAAAAATTGGAAAAGTGCTTGCAGTGATTTTTAATAGACAAGGCCTGGATGAGATGCACATCTCTTCTACTCACTTTCTACTAGTTAGACTTTGTCACATGATCACAATTAAATGTATAATTTGGAAAATGTAGATGTGTGATCATGAAGAAGAGAATACCATGGATTAATGTTTTTTCTTTTATCAACTAGTGGTTTCTGCCACTGACTGCCCTTCTAGTTACCATAGTCATGTTCACCCTTCTTCCCCCCCAAAGAATACATTCAGTAATATCCTGAAAAGAGACAATCCAACTAATTCATCCAGTTCAACGTGTCTGGGTCACTGAGTTATTATATTTCCCTCTATTCAAACTGGAGTTGGTTTCTTGTCTTATGATGTGTGAACCAAGAAAACAACATCTTCCTCCCTCCCATATACATTATAGCTATACATCAATAGTGGGACAGAAATAAGATAACTCTGATAAAGACTCTAAGATGAAGAGAGAAAAATGGTAGACACACAGTAATCACAGATCCATAGCAATGATGAAACCTTGCTGGGCAAGAATAGTGAAGGCACAATTCATGAGAGTTGGCCAAGTTCCAAGATCATGATTTAACTCTATAGGAGCAGCTACTGTGTCTGTTGCTCTCCATGACCCTGGCTATACCCTCTGTTTTTGTTTTTGTTTCTGCTTTTTTTCTTGTCTATTATCCTACATGGCCATATCTGAAGTAAACACTAAAAAACTGTACTCACATTCAGAGGGCAAAATCACTACTATCTATTTCTTGCTAATGTACTTTTGGGAAAACAAGGATTGTTTTATAATCACAGAGTTTTGTAAGGCTGAAATTATTGTTTTATTGGCAATACAATTTCCTCAAATTCTTAGTTGGCCTCTGATCTATATGTTTCCAGTCAGCTCCATGAGTCAGTAAAATTATCTAAATTCTTTTTCAGATATAAGATTTGGACCTTTCTTACTTATTTATTTAATTTTTTGTTTCTTTGTTTATTAACTTATTTTGCTTTCCAGCCCTCATTCTTTTCATTCAACCTAATGGCAGCTATTTTGGGTCTTCTAAAATAAAACAGGCTTGGGTGCAAGGTAATGCATTTAATTATTTTGAGATATAATTCACATTCCATATCATTCAAGCATTTAAAATGTACAATTCAATGATTTTTGGCGTATTTACAGATATTGTGCCACCTCACTACAGCCAATTTTACAACATTTTCTTCACCTCACAAATAAACTTATTCCCTTTAACTACTACATGCATACTCCTCCATCTCCCCAGATGTAAAAAAAAAACTAATACTTTCTGTTTCTATATATTTGCCTACTCTGGGGCATGTAGTATATGGTCTTTTGTGACCAGCCTGTTTAACGTAGCATGCGAGGACTTAGATAAAAGTTCCTCACCATATATATGGTTTGCAAATATGTTTTTCTGTTCTGTGGTTTTTCATTAAACTTTCTTAAAAATTAATTTTGATGAAGTCCAACTTATCTATTTGTTGTTTATGACTTTGGTGTCATATCTAAAAATCCATTGCCAAACCTAATATTATTATCATTTACCCTTATAATTTCTTCTAAAAGTTTCTTTGGGTTTCGATCCTCGGTCCCTGGCACTGCAAAGTGAGTGCTTAACCCACTGAGCCATCCCAGCTTCCCCCGTTGATGACTTTTAAAAATCTATATTTATAAGACGTATTGGTATAGAGGTTCCTTTTCTTATGATGTTTTTGTCTGGTTTTAGTAACAGAATAATACTGTTTGCATTATATACCTGTTTCTTTCCCTGTACTATCAATCTGTTTGTATATTTGAATTACGTATCTTTTTAGAAAACAAATAAGTGAATCTTGTTTTTCATCTAGTCTGACAATCTCTATCTTTTGATTGATTGTTTAATCTATTCACTTTTAATGTATTATGATATAATCGAATTTATGTCTGCCATTTTACTTTTTTATCTATGTATTTCAGGTCTTTTTTTGTTTTCTCATTCTTCTTTACTTCTTTTCTTTGCAGTATGTGAACTTTTTCTAATGTAGCATTTTAATATCTTTAATAATTCTTTCACTGTCGTTTTTAGTGATTTCCTTAGTACTTGTTCTAGGGCTTGCTACATACCTCTTAACTTAGCAGAAACACCTTCAGTTTTATACTAAATTAATTCCAGTGAGATATAGCAATGTTACTATTATATAGCTCTATTCCGTTTTCCCCCTTTTGGAAGTAATACACACACACACACACACACACACACACACACACACACATGCACATATCAAACTATATATTATTCTGCAAATGTTATAAACCCAACAACACACTGTATTAATATATGTTCTTTAAATAAGATAATGGAGAAAAAAAGTAAATATTTATAGCCTTTTTTCAGATTAGCATTCTTGTTTATCATTTCCGGTTGTTTTTACTTGTTCCTGTGAATTAAATTTACCATCTGAAGTCATTTGCTTAGCCCAATACAGCTTTGCTCTCTCCTACCTCCTTGTGCTGTTTTTGACAAATATATTGTATTTCTATGTGTTATAAGCCTAACAACACGTTATATGCATATGGCTTTATAACACTGCTTTTTAAATCAGTTGAGAGAAAAGAAAAATAAGAATAAATATGCATTTGTGCTGTCTATTAAAACTACATAATGTCTTTACCAATGCTGTCTTTTGTTTTATTTTGTTTGGAATCAAATTACTCTATAAAGTCACTTGTTTCAGCCTAACAAATACTTCAAGTTTACATGGTAATGTCTTATTTTGTCTTTAACTTGGAAGAGGTTTACTGGATATAGACTTTGGATTGACAATTTCTTTTTGTTTTTTTCTTTTTAAGCATTTAGAATATCTTGTGCCATTGGCTTTTGGCCTCCACTGTTTCTGATGACAAGTCAGCTGTAAATCTTATTGGGGTTCCCTTGTAAGTTATGAGTCATTTTTCTTTTGACACTTTCAAGAAGTTCTCCTTGTCCTTACCTTTCAGCATTTTTACTAGGATGTGTCAATTTCTTTGTGCTTCTCTTAACTGAAGTTCATGGAGCTTCCTAAACATACTAATTAATCTTTGTCAATAAATTTCAGAAGTCTTACCCATTATTCTTTCTGCTACTCTCTCTCTCTTCTCTCTTTGTGCCCCCCCCCCGCCCCCAACCAGAGGTGTATGTTGGTATGCCAGTGGAGTTTCATATTGCACAATCTTTTCGTTTTTAATCATGGTTTCCTTAATTCTTTGAACATATTCACAATAGATATTTTAAAATCTTTGTTAAATTTAACAGTGATTGTTCGCACTGACACTTTCTGTTGCCTGCTTTTTTTTTCTGGTTATTTTTTTATTATTTGTATGTCTCACATTTTTTTGTTAGAGACTGTACATTTTAGATAACATATTACAACCAATTCAAGTACTTGGTTCTCCTCCTTCAGGTCTTGTTATTGTTATTTAGTTGGTATTTGTTTAGTGTCTGAATGTATTATTTTAGGGAAGTATATTCCTCCCGCAGTGTGAAGCCTCTGTTGTTGCTCCTCATGGGGTGCTACTTTGGATAGGCCTTTGGGATGCCCTGGGATGACAGTGGTTTGGGCAGTGTTCTCTTTGACTATCTTTGCTCTGACCACACAGCTAAACTTCTCTAATTGCTGGCTGATCATTGTAATGTTTTCAGCAATGCCCTGAGTAACAGTTGCTTCACAGACTAACCCAAAGAAGTTTAAGCTCCTTTGAAGGGCTATTTACTTCTTAGGTCAGTGTTTCATATTTATTCTGGCACCAGAAAGGCTCTTCCCAGCCATCTCTTTCCACATTTCTCTCCAGCAAACTAGTCCACCTAAAGTTTAACCTATATCTCCAATGAGTCTGTCAATACCTTTCACCAAACTTCCACTCTTTTGGAGAACGCCCTTAGACTTTAATGTCTCTGTAACAAATAAAGACAATTACTCTGGAGATAAATTTGGAGATAACTATCCCATGCTTGCTTCTCCTCCCATCACCTCCCAGAATATTCTCTGAGCCATTGCTGGAGTGATAATGGCATACTTCTTTCTGAACAACATGACTTTTGAAGCCTAGCATTCACTAGCGGGTATAGGGTGGGCAGGGAAATCAGCCCCATACCATGTCAGCTTGCCTCTCTCAGTATGAAACTTCTCATTCCATGAGCTAGGGCAAGGTGATCAGGGTTCAAGCACTCTAAATGATACCACACCCAAGTTAGAGCTTCCATCTCATGAGTAGGAGCTAGGCAGGAGGGGACTCACTTAGCCACTTGCCCACAACTTAGCCTCAGAAACAAGTAACTGGGGAAAGATGGGAATGCTCATGCCCTGTCCTTCCCAGGTAGATAGCTCCCCAACTGGGATCTAGGAGTGAAAGGGAGCCCTGTGTTCTGTCTCCATGAAATGAGAGGCAAAGTGAGGTTACAGGTCTTGGTCAAATATCACATACTCTTACAATTCTCACCTATATTTTTATTTTATTGAG
>PVKE010027711.1:0-21422 GCA_004027555.1 Craseonycteris thonglongyai | reverse complement strand
GATAGATAGATAGATAGATAGATAGATAGATAGATAGATAGATAGATAGATAGATAGATAGATAGAGAATACTATACAGCTAGAAAAAAGGAAAGTCTAACATTATAAAAATGTGAACGAGATGGTTGCCATGGTGGGAGGTGGAGGGTATGGGGTGGGATACGGAGGTCAGGGAAAAGTAGTCAAAAGTTACAAACTTCCAGTTAGTTATAACTAACAGGGGATGTAAGGTACAGCATGGGAGTACAAAGGTGGTCACATGAATAGTAAAATTCAAATTCTACCAGCCTGTTCCCCAAATGAGATAAGTGTAGAATTTCAGCCTCTTGCAAGCACCCCCACACATACACACAAACCTGCAGTATAGCTCATGTTTAGTCAGAAATAGCAACTTCCTTGGGGCTTGCTTTGCACACATTCAATGTTAGGGCTGAAGAGAGTGAGATTACACCCACATTCACATACAAAATTCTATTTTGACGTGTGATCACCTGTGTCTCACATTTCACAAAATGCATAGGAGGTGACATAAGCAGAGACAGGTTTCCTGGACTATTATAATAGCTAATTTTAAAAGAACTCATTAAAACAAAAGAAAAAAAAAAGAACTTCGAGAGCTCTAATAGCATAAATAACCATCGTACAAAAGACGGTGCTGTAAACCACATGATTGCTATACTTTAGCTGCCCAGCCCTTAGTTTACAAATTCTGTACTGGGTAAATCTTGCTGCTTCTTCATCTGCAGAAAAGAATGATGAGACCTTCAAACAAGTGACTTGGGTTGAGTGGCTGCAGGTCTCAATTGAATTCTGTTTCTAATTTAGTGTCGTTCCTTCTGAGATGAACTCTCTATTAGGGTCAATAGAAGAGCAAACTTCCCTCAGAAGGTACCGAAAGGAGCAGCCAGTGAGATTTACAGTAAGACTAGCCTAGCAAAGTACTTTGTGCATGAAAACCAGTTCTCAGAATGTCAAGTGCAGAATCAAGGCTGTTATTTCAAATAATTTAGCCTTTTCACCTCAATTACACACATACATAGCCAAATTATGTCTTTTTAAGGGGCATTCTGGGTTAGAAAACTGGTTTTGTAACCACAAAATCCTAAGAACTTGAAGCAGTCTCCACTTCTGCCGATTTCCTGATGAAACTGCCTTGAAATTCTCTAACATTACGGACCATTATATTCCTACAGTTCTGGGAAGGAGAGTCCTCATTGCAAGGTGTACATTTCATACTGTCTCAGAGCCTCTGCTCCTCCCAGACAGCAATCTTGAGCCGCCATCTCCTTGAGTCTTTTATTCCCATCGACATATAGATATTCTCAAGTTTCTCCTATCTTGTTGATGCATTCAGTAAATGAATGCAGTGAGTCCTTCTTCTTGCCAGGCCTCTTCAAGACATTTAAAGCAGCCAACCAGGCCAATGATGTCTCTGTTCTCAAGCACTTTGAATCTTTAGAAAGAGCTATAGTTCACGCTTCCAATTCTTGGACTTTCCCTTTAGAGATAAATGTTTTGAACAAAAATGCATGGCACTGCGCTCATTTCTCTTTCACTTCAGAACACAGTGCATTTCGGCTTTAACCCTCACACACTTTTTGTTTCAAACCAGATGCTATTTTCATTTGTGTGTACCATTTTTCCTTTTGCCTTTCCAGGGCCTCTTTGCAGTACTTACTAATATTGGCCATTTCATCATGTTGAAACATCAATTTGACTGCTTGTCCTGGTTGTCCTCTAGCCTCCCTGGCCACTCATTTGTTTTTGTTTCTTTTTTAATTGTTAAATTGATTAGGGTGACATTGGTTAGTAAAAATGCATAGGTTCCAGCTGTACAATTCTACAAAACTTCGTCTATGTGTTACATTAGGTGTTCACCACCCAGAGTCAGCATTGTTTCCATTGCCCTATATTTTGTCCTCCTCCTTCCTGACCCATCTCCCTCCCTCCTCTACCCATAAGATGGTGGCAGGAGACCCCCGAAACCTCTCTAGGAAGCAATTTTTCAACAAAGGGGACTCCACAGGGGAAACCCTGAAAAACACAGTCTCAGTTGAGAGATCCACATAAAGGCCACTCATTCTTTTTTTTTTTTTTTTTTTTTGAGTTTGATGTTCTTTATTCAAGAGAAAACAATTCATGGATAGGAGAGTGCAGTGTCTCAGAAGCAGTGGCATACTCTTTCTGAAGTATTTTGGGTACTGGTAAGTGAGTTTCATAGAACATTGGAAGGGGCCACCTGGAACCAGCATGATTGCATCCTTGGCCTTATTTAGAAAGATCAATGAACAAGGAAGTAAGTACAGAGCTCAGAGTTGACTTGGCTTTGGGGGAGATTGGTGACAGGATATACTGTGTTTCTTGGCCAAATGGAGCATTTATTTACAGGTTCACAAACGTTCAGTTTGCAGACATGGCATGCTGGGCAGGAGAGGCGCCATCTTGAGCCGAAAAATTTATTTCAGTGTAGTAAAAATGTTTGAATGTCCCTGGTATTAGAAATACTTGCTGATAGTGGCAAAGAAGAAAAAGAGAAAATGATTATAGAAGAGAAGGAGCATCAAGACAGAGCAATGTCAAACAAGCAAGAAAGGCATAAGGCATGGAGTGGTCAGAGGTATCAGAGAGTGGCAGTAAGTGCTTCGTGTTTAAACAAGATCTAAGCCAAAGCCATCAGATTTGGCAAGGCCACTCATCCTTGATATCCTTTCTGGTCTTTCTCACTCCCCTCCTCATTTCATTCCTTGCATATTCAGATTCATTGGGATCCATTTCTAGTCCAATTTTATGCACTCTTTCCAGAGTGACTTAATTCAATTCATCAATTATAACTATATCCTTAAAGGTCCCAAATACATACCTTGGGCTCAATATTTCTTTTCACTTCTGAACATAAGCTTTCCAACTGCCTTATTCAGCATTATTGGACGCATACAAGTATCTTAACTGTACTTAGTTCAGGGCATGTTACTTCTCTTCTGTCAAACTGCCCTCCCATCTCTACTCCTTTATCATCATTCTCCATCATTTCCATTTAAAAATGCAGCTATCAACTGCAAGTCAGCAATATGGGTGCTATCCTGTACATCTCTTCTGAGTCATCCTTATCACTAAGTCTTCTACTTTCTGAACGTGGCTTGACTCTGTGCTTTTTCTCAATGCCCATCCCCTGCTGGAATTCAAACCATGTTCATTTGCCACCCAGATTTCTGTAGAAAGTGCTAGTTGGTCTCTTAAATCAAATTTTACTCTGCTCTAATCTTTCTTCTACACATTGTTTTTAGAGTGATATTTTGTGAGGGGTTATTTGATACTATTTCATTTTAAGCACATAAAAGATTCCTCTTACCCTATATACTGACACACAAGGCCCTTTCTCTATGACCCTCTACCTACCTGCCCAGCACTGACTCTTACCTCATCTGCCCCATTGCTTATACTAAGGTCACACTCCTCTAAATAGCTCACTTCTGCCTCTCAGAACTCCTGGCCTTTACATATACTGGTCTCTACCCAGAACATTCATCCTATGTTCCTCTTAACTTCCCTTATCACCTCTCACAAATCCATCCAGACTTGACTCTAGCTTAACCATCAGAAGCCTTCTCCAATCCTCATCTCCCATTGCCGCTCGTGTTCCTACAAGTTTTGATCAATATCTTTAATGCACCACTTTTCATAATGCATTATAATTACACATTTGCTTTTCTGTTTTCTCTAATAGACTATAAGCTTCTCCAGTCATGGTCTGTATATTATTCGTGTGTGTATAAGGAGAACTTCACCTAGTGTTCACTAAATTATAAGAATTCAATATAAGCACTTTGAATTAAACTTTCTGATTTCTAGCCTACAATGTTTGCTATAATTTTAAAATTTCCTTGCTCTACTCCACTTAGTGTTAATTATTCCCTTCTGTATGCTGACTGCGTAACTTGCACACACTTCCATTATTATACACGGCACCCTGTACTCTCATCATTTTATTTCTTATCTGCCTTCTTCTATTAGACATTGTGCTCTCTAGGTAGAAAATCCATATCTATTTATCTTGCTTTTCCAAATAACCTAGCACAATGCTTGCCACATGAGAGGAAATCAGGAAATAGTCACTGAATGGAACTAAGTTAAGCATCCAAAGGCCTTTCAAAATCAGTTTGCCGAATACAAAACAAGGCATAAATGTATTAACTTTATCAGCACTTTTCCATCTTAATCGAAATTTCAAGGGCAACATTACAGTTCAAAAACAAAAATTCTGATGGCAGGAAAAATTTGGATTTTCAAAAAAATCATTTTCACTTCTCTGAGAATGTATGCTGTTCTACTAATTAAAAAGTTCATATAAAAAGGTATGAATTAAAGTCTAATGGGCTGAGTAGAATTCAAAGGTAATGTGCAAAAACAGTGGCAAAGCCCCACAACCTCACCAAGGAAAAAGAAAGCTCTGGACTTGCCAGCCCCTTGAGTGCTTTTTGATTTGTATTGACCCCAACCCAGTAAATCAGATTGCTTGGAGATTAGCAAACATTTTATCTAAACTAGTTTGTATCCATTTAAGAGTCCTTAAGAAACTGCTCAGTTTTTCAATAAGCAGCGTATACATGTTTTCATACTGAAAGAAAACTTTTCTACTTTAGCAATCTGTAAATATAGAGCAAGAAGAAATCATATTAATATTCAATACCATACTATCAATTTCACTAGAGTCTTGTCTAAATAAGAAAAAAATATTTAAAAAAGAATAATATTCAGTCAATGTGGAATTTTAGGCAATCATGGGCAGAGCCATACCCTCAAATCAGCTTGGCCATGGGCTAGTTAATATTTGATCCATCACAGATAGACCCATAGAGATGAGTGTAAGGAAATGGAGAATTATTTCTTGTGATCAGATCTTTTCAGGCACAGAAACCCAGATAATAAGGGCCCAATTTTTTTGACATTAGTTATATAGATAATTAAGTCAAATAATCTATTTGCTTATATATACACTGAGCAATAAAAAAAGTGATAAAACATACTATATAACTATATAACTGTACAGGTGTGTATGCCAAAAATATGCATGCATATGATATGTTGAAAAAAAGAAGTGAGATGTTAAGATTGTTAAGACAATTTTCACAATAATTATGAATGTCATATAATCATGAATGGCCAAGAGGCAAATATTTTGCTTAAATCATTAATTAGTGAGGAAAGCAGAAAGATATTACAATAGGTCCTCCCTCATATCCTCCTTCAAAGAAAGCACCAAAGAGTTATATTTTAGAATAGTATAACTATAACTGGGCATCAAATCAAGGAAGGGTGCTATTTACATATTAGAAATGTTGAAGTTGATAGTGTGATGAGATGATGGGTAATCTAGCAGCATGGATCAGAATTTTAAATGAGTATGTTCATCCATTTGGGCTGCTATAACAAAAATACCACAGACTGGGCAACTTACACAACATTTATTTCTCACAGCTCTAAAGGCTAGAAAGTCCAAGGTTAAAGTGATTAAACAGATTCAGTGTCCAGAGATAGCCCACTTTCTGGGTGATAGACTTCTGTGTCCTCACTTGACAGAAAGGGTGAGAGCTCTCTGGAGTCTTTTTTATAAGAACATCAATCCTGTTCATGGGGACTCTACCTTCATCATCTAAACACTTCCCAAAGGCCCACCTCCTAATACTATCACATGGTAGGAAGTGGGGGTGGGGGGGTAGAATTTCAATATACAAATTTTGAAGAGACAAATATTCAGTCTTTAGTAGTATGTCCTTTTTTATCTAACAGTTTTAAAAATTTGTCCCTAAAAATATAAACACAGAGGTGCCCAAAATCATATGAATAGGATGTGTATTGCAATTATTTGTATACTAGTTAAATCAGTGAGAAAACCTAATCAATGGGAAAACTGGTTAAACAAATTATGGTACATCCATATAAAGACCATGCTTAGAGAATCAAAATAGCAAGATTGATATTTATGTGTTGGCATGGAAAGGTAAACATAATGCATAGGATGTATATGTTGTAAACAGAAAACAGGTTATAAGCCAGCCTGTTGAGTGCAAACTCAAAATTCTATACCATTAGAAGAAAAAAAAATTTTGTTTTCCATTTCTTATACTTCATTAGGATTTGAAATTCTTACAATAAGCATATCCAAGGGCTGTCCAGAAAAAAATCCCACCATAAATGCCTCTAATTTTTATATTACGTGGCTGGATACTTTCCAGACATCCCTCGTATTACTTTGGTAATGAATAAAAATACTTCATACCTTTATTGACAGTCATCTGCAACCTAACATAAGACAACCTTTCTAGCCTTTCTCCGTAGCATCCTCCTACTTCTCTGTCACTCCAATCTGGGTTAGCAACTGCCAAATTATGCTCTTCAGTGCCCCAACTTTGGTAATTTTCTCAAAGTTTTCCCAGCCTGAAATGACCCCCCCACCCCAGCCTTGTCCCTCTACCCTGTATTCATCTTTCCAGATCTACTTCCAGTTCCTCCTAGATGTCTCCTCTGACCTGAACTTAACCATCCTGCCTTTAAACTGGGACTTCTCATGTGTCCTAGAGTTTCTTCAACTAAGGTCCATATCCAACATGAGTGGTCTTCCCTAAGTTCCTTAACCCAGAAAAATAATAAAGAAATTTCAGTAAGTGTGTATGTGCATGTCTTTAAAGTGTTCATAGCTTTGAGCAAATGGTCTAAAAGGAGTACAAACATGTTGGTTGTCTATATGCCTTTAATTTGCCAGTGTCATATTCAATTATCTGCTATTTTCTCTATGATTTTCTCAAAACATTACTTAAGTCTTACATTATTACTTACCTCACACATTATCTATGTTTCCTCCTCAAAATACATTGTGAAAATTTTTGATTATAAGAACCAAGGTATGTGTATGTATGTATATATATTTTTTTCCTTTGATTAAAATTTGCTCAAAGTACATTACAGAAATTCAAAAAATATGTGTTAATTTGATGAGTCTATGTACTCACAAGAATATATGTGTACAATCCTGCAAATAAACAAAACTCAGCTTGAAAGAAAAATAATCCACAGGGAAAGAACAAAAATAAAAACCTTGTCATCAGTTCTGAGACAGCAGTTCTCCAAGGTCTTGCTGCTCTTGACTATCAGGTGACTCACCATGAGGACAAAGGAAACACAAAAATGCAATTAATTTTATTAATTTGGCCAATAACTAAAACTACCCACATGATAGTACATATTTACAAGACTAAAAAATTTTGGAGGTATTATTTCCCAAAAGAAATCACAGACAGGTCAATGCCAGTACAACAAAAACCCATTTCATGGGGGATTTAACATGGATTTTTATTAGAATACAACATTTTCCTTCTAAAATTAAATGCACAGTTAAGGAACCCTTATTGGAAGGTAAAGATGTACTACTGTGTCATAATTTCACTAATAATGGTGAACTTAACACTATACAGAATGAGAGAGAATTTTGTATTGCCTGTTAAATATCCTCAGTTTTGGGACATTGGGCAGATCACTCAGTGTCCCTAGGTTTAATTTCTCATTTGTAATCTGAGAAAGGCTGAGATAAACCCATACTCATGTGCCCAGAGATAAACCCATTCTCCCCAAACTGGACTACTAAGATATGTAGGGGTAAGCACAAAATTATAAGTTAAAAATAGTCACATGTTGTTGAAACAAAGAACATACATAAAGATGTAGGGAAATAAACTTTTTAAAGTTAATATCACAATACCATGGGGATGGGGTGAAGATTTTGAAATTGAATAAAACAATCTTTTTTTTTAAGATTTATTTTTATTGTTTTTGACAGAGAGAGAGAGAGATACAGAGTCAGAGCCAGAGAGAAGGGGGAGGGCCCAGAACAGTCTTTATAGTTGCACAGCATCAGTTTTTCCACATAGTTTCATTCCATAGGTGGGTGCAGGGCTGCACCAGACAGGAGCTGGGCCAGGGTCTCACCCCAGTGAGAACTGAACTGGGGACACTCCCCAGTTCAGCATATGGGTCCACATGGGCCATGGCCGGAATTCGATCCTTGGACCCTGGGGCTGCAAAGTAAGCACTTAATCCACTGTGCCATCCCAGCTTCCCCAAAACAGTCTTTTTCAAGAAACCATCTTGAAGGAAATGCTTTTATTAGAAAGAGATGTCTAGTAGAATAGCCTGAATTTTCTGAGGCTAGAGAAAAATAACGAACTTTTCTGGATAAGAAAGCAGAAATTTGTGAGCAAAATCAGAAAAGAAGAGCATGGAGTGAGGAGAAGAAATGAGTAAGCAATAGAGTAAGCCACATAATAGCAGGAGAGGAACTCACTTTAAAATGTTAGTGAGAAGATGAAGGTGGGGGCAATAAATGCAGCAAAAACAGGCAGCTTTAGGAATAACATTGACTAACATTTACTTTTAACATACATTTAGCTATGTGGTAAAGGCTTTGTCACAAATAATTTTACTGGGGTCTGATTTTCCTAACATATACTTTGTAAGAGTTGCATTACAGGGAAATGAAGGAAACTGTTCTACCTGTAAGGGTCAGTGAGAAAATAATAGCTAAAGCTGATGACTTCAATACTGAAAAAATACAGTGGAAACAGGAAATCAGAAACAAGTGTTCAAGAGAACATAAGCCCTTAGGAATTCCCAGATATCTTGAGAAAGGCATTAGAATTACTACAGGACATGGGATTAGGATGCTAGGCTAAATTTATTTAATTCATGCAAACAAGGTAGCTCAGCTGAGCTGAAATTTTATTTTAAAGGACATGAGCATATTATGAAAATTCAAACCTTATGATTTCAAAAAATGTAATTGTTTTGTGCTACATTCACAGACCGCAGGATACACATATTCACTGTCCTCTAACATTGGAAAGATTTTGAAAAATATTTGGCTAGGTGATATCAAATGGTCCATTTAAATTTAACATTCTACATTTCTGGCAAAACATGATACAGCTATTAAGAAAAACTGTTGGGAATGCCAGGATAGCTCAGTAAGTTGAGCACTTGCCTTGCAGCCATGAGGTCCAGGGATCAAATCCCAACCCAGACCCATGCAAATCCATATGCTGAACTGCAGCACACAACTGACAATTGCCAGGATGACAGCTAAGGTTCTTGCTTCGATGCAGGAGGCCCACAGTTAGGCTCCCACCAAGAGTGGCCCCACATCCACTTGTGTGGAATGAAACTATGTCAAAATGAAGGCTGTACAACTATGGAAACTGCTCTTGGCCCTCCCTCCTTCTTTCTCTCTCTCACTCACTCTCAACTCTCACCTTCTCTCAAACAGTAAAATAAATTTTTTAAATAATAAAATTAAAAAATTATTACCTCCCTTCATAAAGCATTTGTAGTAAAAGTGAGACATAACTGTAAAGAAATCTATTTTATGTAAGAATATGTCTACGTGATACCAAAGCAGAGACTAGGATTTGTTCTACTAGAGAAAATTTATAACATAGTTAGTTGCATTTGCACAACACACAATATGAAGCTTAATTCAAAAGTCCCACAAAGAAATGTTGCCTCAACAGTATCACCATGGCATGCAACCATAAGTTGTAAACCAGCCTCTAAGATCCAATTCCAGAGGCACTGCTGAAATTATCAATAATTCAGTATCTTTAAACCATTCATTAGCATTACTGTCTGGTTGCAAATCTGTCCAGCCAGGCATATCAATCACATATAGTAATGATGACAGCAGCTGCAAATCAGAGAAAGCCAAATCACCTGCCAAGCCCTCCCACACTTAGAAAAACATTTAACAAAGACAGCTGATTAACTCCTTCTCACATAGTCATTTAACCAGCCTGACAGAGTTCATTCAAAAGTAATTTCCACTTCTTTAATAAGCAACCTATATAACTAGCTAATGAGAATTGTCAGAATATGTCTTTACAGAGCCATTATGTTAATGTCACAAACATAGGGTGATCGAACCTCCAAAATGTACCTGGTTGCAGCTCAAAAACAAAACAAAACAAAACAAAACAAAACAAAACAAAAAACAATTTACACAAAACTCTCTAGTGAAGAATCTTCTGGAAATTTTTCAGCATTTCATTATAGTTCGGCATGCGTTATCCAGAGGTTAAATACCGTAAAAACGGATGTTGATGCCAGCAAATGAATCAGAACTGTATGCTAGTTGTTTTCTTGAAGTTATTTAATAAATACTATTTTAAACATTGTTTTAGTGAAATATTGAGCTTAAACATGGCTTTAGTGAAATATTCAGATAAGAAAACATCCTTGCTTCATTTTACCCACCTCTGGGTATGCTTGCTGGATTGTGCATGCTTGTACTCACCGGTTCACCATTTAATTACTTTCATCCTATGTATTAAATAAAACCAATTAGAAAATTACCAGATAATTTTCAGTAAGTTGGCAAAGTAAAGAACTAGAGCAGATTTTGGCATGAGAATGACTTTTAAAACAGTAAAAACAGACACAAAAAAACAAACAAGTAGGTTGCTTCCATTTTAACACAGGAAGCAAAGAGCTCTCCTTGGACACTGTTAAGATGGTGAAATCTAACTGGAACAAAGGCAATAGACATTGTTCATAATATGAAAAGATGCATCTGTCAGTAATCAACTCCACTCAGACTCAAGTTCATAGCAGCTTTGCTAAGGATTTTAGCCAATGGTTGACATCTGGAATGTAGTTCAATGCACTTATTTAAGATTTATTGATTTATGAGCAAATAACCGCCAAGAATATAACCTTCAGCCCCTAACTTTCCCTACCCACTTCATCTTTTGGATATAGAAGATACGACTTCAGGTTTTCTAGGACATGCAGCCAAGAAATCCTATTCAATCCTACCCTGTTACTGACATATGTTGCAACTTTCATATATTTGCCCAATATTTAAACTGTTGCCTGGTGATCATCCTACTAAACACACACACACTATTATTGTCATCTTTGGGAACACATTGCAATATTATAGTACCCAAATACATGATAGTGAATTTTCCAAAGTGTAATTAAGCATTGTCTAAAGAATTACAGGTGTCTAAAATAATCAGGTGATGAAAGAAAGAAAAATAATCAGAAAATTAGTACGCCATCAGCACCATTAGCTCTAATCTCTTTATAGAATTAAAAAGAGTCTACTCTTAAAATGAAAAAGAAAAATATAAGCAAATCTCAAAGCTATACTATTATGAGTAAATTACATTTTGATAAAACAATTTTATGCTTCCATCTGTAATTAAAGTCAGCAGTCTTATAAATTAAATTTCTATGAAGGGGAAATTGGATGGGAGCAGAGGGAGCACTTAGTTGTTTCCAGGATAAATGCTGGGAAATAAATTGTGTACAAGACCAACTATCTCTGAACAGGCCTAGTTATTGACCTACTTACTGGCCATATTGTGATTAGGACATATGTATATCATCATAGGCATGTCAGAAACTATTTTATTGGAAGACTGCACAGTGGTTAACTGTCATTAATTCTAATTCGGTGTGGGGTGCAAATAATATATGTCAGCAATGGAAACTTAAATGTTACACAATGATCTATAAAGGAGCATGAAATTAATGAAAACCATAAAGTAACATTCATTGCCCACTATGGTGGATTTGATATAAATCTTACTCCTTCTGTGACCTTAGCCATGTAATTTGCTTTGGCCTGTGAGATGTTAGCAAACACAACACACAAAGAGGATCAAAATTGATGGTATACGTGGTCTTGCTCTCTTTGCATCCTTGTCACCATCCTGAGAAGAAAATTCCCAAGCTGGTCTACTGATCCCAAAAGGAAAAAAAAAAAGTAGAGAGATGCCAGGATAGCTCAGCAGGTTGAGTGCTTACCTGGCAACCTCATGATCCAGGAATCAAATCCCAGCCCGAGCCCATGGAAACCCATATGCTGAACTGTGGTGCAACTGGTAACCACTGGAATGGCGATGAATGTTCTTGCCTCCCATAAGGGAGGCCCCTGGTTTAGTACCCACCCTGCACAGTACCACATCCACCTGTGTGGAATGAAACTGTCACAACTAATGACGTATATTATGGAGACTGCTCTGGGCCCTCCTCCCTTCTCTCTCTCTCTCTCTCTCTCTCTTTCTCTCTCTCTCACACACACACCTTTGCTCAAGCAATTTTTTTTTAATGTAACAAAAAAAGGTGGAAAAATGCCAACCCAAAAAAGGGTGGAGTCTAAGACCAGTTTTAAACCCAGATTGACAATAGATACATAAAATGACCTCAAGTGAGATTAGTATATTCCTCCCATTGAATATAGCAAATCTGCCAATCATCAGCCACTGACCTGCAAATACATGAGAAATAGAAGCTTATGGTTCTATTATGACATTTTATTTTTGTGGCAGTAGCAAACTGATACACCTATCAAATAAATCTTAATCCTTAGCACAGAGTCCAAAGTACTCCGAGGTCTCTTATAGTTTGTCTCTACCTAATTTAGTTATTCATTCACATACCAAATACTTGAGTACCTACTACATGTCAGTTACTATTCTTGTACCAGGGAATAGTTAAAAGTTTAACAGAAGTTCACATGAGTATTGAGTTTACAGTCTAGAAGACAAAGATGGCAATAAACAAACATAGCATGACAGGTAGTGATAGCTTCAGTGAACAAAGCCATATAAAAGTAAAGAGAATGAGGGTGGCAATAAGGTGGTCAGGGAATACTGCTCTATTAAGATGACATTTGAGCAGATATCTAAATTAAAAGAAAGTGCAAGAGATGTGTATATCTCAGGGGGAAAAACTCTTAACCGTCCTAGGGAACAGAAGATTCAAAGACCCTGGGGAGAACATACTAAATGTACTTCAGCAAGAGCAGAGAGAATGGTATTTTGAAGCACATTAAGATAAAGATAAAAGAATCAAAGCATATACACAACAAAAAGTTAATAGCAAAGGAAGACAGTAAGAAAAGGGAGAAAATACATGTGATTTGAAAATGGCAACATGAGAGACTTGCCTGGAAAACTCCCCTGGAAATCACAACAAATAGAACTATAATTTAACAAAAGATTTCATATGCAACACAAAAACACACCTGAGAGACCCACTCATTGCATCGAAGCACCTGCAGGTGGGTAAAGAAGGATAAACTGAGGAAGGGGAAAGGGGACATGCAAAGATGGGGCACCGGGTCCCTGCTTGGAGCTCTGCAGTCACAGAAGGTTGGAGGGAGAAGGTAGCAAGCAGTGAGCATTCCGGACCTCACTCAGTCGGTGGGAGAGAGAAAAGGGAGTGCTGAGGCGGAGATGTGAGATGCCCCAGCCTGACTCCACTCTGGTTCATGTCAGAAGGAGAGGAGCAACAGGGAGAACAGGAAGCTGCAGCCCCACCTCACTCCAGTCCAGGAGTGAGGAGACAAAAGGCTGCAGGTGCATTCTGCCCATGAGCATTCCTGCCTGAGGGATCTGAAAAAAAAAAAGACAGCAGATCCCAGTACTCAGGGCAGAGACCTCAGGGCAAATCCAATACAGAAGAGCATAAGCCCTCACTGCCCTCAGCACCAGGCAGAAAACAAAGATATGGAGCCCATTTCCCTCCCCCACTAGCCCCTTCAGCCCTTGCCCCCACCACCACCACCACTACTACTACCACCACCTAGCAGCGAGCCCCAGAAGAAACTGTAGCAGTGAGTGTCAGGTTACAGAGCAAATAACTACAGGCCTGAGAATCCAGGAGACAGTTCCAGAACTGCAGACACCCAGTACAGCTAATTCCAGTGACAGGGAGGGAATGAAATCACCAATGAAAAGACACAGAGTATCAGACTGAATTAAAAAACTAAGTCCAACCTTATACGGCTTCCAAGAGCCACACCTCATCTACAAGGATGAACACAGACTCAAATTGAAAGGGTGGAAAGCAACATTCCAAGCAAATGGCATCCAGAGAAAAGCAGGTGTGATCATACGTACTTACATTTGATAAAAGAAAAAAAAAAGGCTTTAGGATAAACAAGGTAACAGGAGACAAAGATGGAATTTTCATAATAATAAAGGGCACAATAAAACAAGAAGACATGACACTAATATATATATGCCCCAACCAGGAAACACCAAAATTTAAAAAGCAACCACTAACAGAAGTAAAGGAGAAACTGACAAAAACACAATTATAGTAGGGGACCTAAAAACCCCTTGACAGCCATAAACAGACCACCCAAACAGAAAATAAGAAAATATCAGGGGAGGCTGGGATGGCTCAGCAAGTTAGGCTCTCACTTTGCAGCCCCAGAGCCCAAGGACTGAATCCCAGCCCTGACCCAGACAGATCCATATGCTGAACTGGGGTGTGCCCCCAGTTCAGTTTTTGCCAACGGCCTATGCAGGAGGCTCCCAGCCCAGTTCCTGTCCTTGGCAGCCCCGCAGCCACCCGTGGAGTGAAACTATATGGAAAACTAATGCTGTCGGCTATGGAGACTGCTTGGGCCCTCCCCCTTCTCTCTGTCTCTGACTCTTTGTCCAAAAAAAAAATATATATATATATATATATATATATATATATCAGCATTAAATGATACATTATAGCAATTGGACATAATTGACATTTACAGGACACTTCACTCTACAAGACTATACATTCTATTCTGGTGCACATGGAACATTTTCAAGGATAGACCACATGCTGGGTCACAAAACAAGCCTCAGCAAATTTAATAAGATTGAAATCATACCAAGTGTATTATCTGACCACAAATCTGAAATTTGAGATCAAATGCAAAAAGAGAGCAGAAAAAAAAAACAAACCCCATATACATGGATATTAAAAAACATTTAAAAATGGCTGCATCAAAGAAGACCTAAACAAAGAGATTAAAAATACATAGAAACAAATGACAATAAAAACGTATCAAAATTATTGGGATACAGCAAAAGCAGTAATAAGAAACTGATATTATAGGCCAATCTCAAAAAACAAGAAAAATTTCAAACAAACAACCTAACAATACATCTTAAAGAACTAGACAGGGAAAGCCGGGATGGCTCAGCGGGTTAAGCACTTGCTTTGAAGCCCTGAGGGCCAAGGATCGAATCCCGGCTCCGGCCCAGGCGGACCCACATGCTGAACTGGGGTGTGCTTCCTGAATGCGGTGAGGCCCCCAGTTCAGTTCAAAAATTAAAAAAAAAAAAAAAACTAGATAAAGAAGGACAAATAAAACCCAAAGTCAGCAGGAGGAGGAAAATAATAAAAATTTAAAAATTACAGCGTAACTAAATAAAATAGAGAACAAAAAAAAAGTAGAAAAAATTAATTCAACAAAGAGCTAGTTCTTCACCTCCCCCAAAAAATATCAATAAAATTGATAAACCACTGGCTAGGCTCACCAAGGGAAAAAGAGAGAAGACACATATAACCACAATAAGAAATGAAAGCAGAGAAATTACAACTGATACCACAGAAATACAAAGGATCATATAAAAATAATATGAAAGGCTATATGCTACCAAATTTAACAACCTAGAAGAAATGGACAAGTTTCTAGAAACATATAGTCTACCTAGACTGAACCAAGAAGTACTGGATAATCTAAATGAACCAATCAACAGTAAGAAAATTGAAACAATCATCCAAAACCTTCCCAAAAGTGAAAGTCCAGGGCCGTCTTACTAATGACTTTTATCTAGCATTCAAAGAGGAATTAATACCTATCCTCCTCAAACTCTTCCCAAAAGAGGCAATACTTCCCAACTCACTTCAGAAGACCAACATTACCCTAATACCAAAGCCTGTTAAGGACAATACAAAAAAAGATAACTATAGACTAATATCTCTGATGCACACAGATGCAAAAGTCCTAAACAAAATACTAGAAAATAAAATACAATGCATTAAAAAGATTATACATATTAATTAAGTGGAATTTATCATAAGGACACAAAGATGGTTCAACATATTCAATTTAATCAATATGATACACCACATAAACAAATAAAAGATAAAAACCATATAATTATATCAATGCAGAAAAAGCATTTGACAAGATACAACATCCATTTATGATCAAAACAGTTAATAAAATGGGTATAGAAAGAAAGTACCTCAACAAGATAAAGGCCATATATGACAAACTCTCAGCTTAATATTACACTGAATGATGAAAAACTGAAACTTTTCTTCTCAAACCAGAAATAAGACACTGATGTTCCCTGTCACCACTGCTACTCAACATAGTACTAGAAGTACTAGCCAGAGCAATAAGGCAAGAGAAAGAAATAAAAGTTATGCAAATTTGGAGTGAAAAGGTTAAACTATAACTTTTTGCGGATGACATAATCTTTTTTTTTTTAAACTTGATTGGATTCTGATCTTTTTGTTTTTGTTTTTGACAGAGAGAGAGAAAGATACAGAGACAGAGACAGAGAGAAGGGGGAGGGCAGATGACATAATCTTTTGTGCAGAAAATCCTAGAGTCCACCATAAAACTATAAGAAACAGTAAATAAATACAGATTTTCAGGATACAAAATTAATGTACAAAAACCCATTGCATTTCTATATACTAACAACAAAACTTCCGAAGACAAAAGGAAAAATACTTTCTGCAATCACAGCAAAAGGAATAAAATACTTAGGAATAAACTTAACAAAGGATGTGATGAATTTATAAACTGAAAACTATAAGACACTATTAAAAGAAATTAAAGAAGTCACAAAGAAACAAAGATACTGTGTACTTGGTTTGGAAGAATCAACACTGTTAAAATGTCCATATTACCCAAAGCAATATACAGATTTAACGCAATCCCCATCAAAAACCTAGACACTCTTTCAAGAAATAGATTTTTAAAAATCATCAGATTTGTATGGAATCACAAAAGACCCTAAATCACCAAAGCAATTCCTTGAAAAAAAAAATAATAATAAGGCTGGAGGCACCACACTTTGCAATTTCAATCCATACTACAGACCCTCAATAATCAAAACAGCATTGTACTGGCAGAAAAACAGACACAGACCTATGAAACAGAATCGAAAACCCAGAAATAAACCCACAAATATATGGACAGATAATTTTTGACAAAGGAGTGAAAAATATACAATGAGGAAAAGAAAGCCTCTTTAGGAAATGGTACTGGGAAAATTGGACAACCATCTGCAAAAGAATGATTTTGGACTGTGAGCTTTCACCATATACCAAAATGGACCAAAGATCTTCTATGCAAAAAACTGCACAGAAGAAAACACTGGTACTAAACTTTTGGACCTAAGGTTCAGGGAAAATATTATGAATTTGACCTCAAAAGCAAGGGAAGTAAAAGCCAAAATAAATGAATGGGACTATATCAAACTAAAAAGCTTCTGCACAGCAAAAAAAAAAAAAACCATCATGAAAATAAAGAGACAACCAACTGAATGGGAGAAAATATTCACAAACAATGCCTCCAATAAAAGACTATTATCCAAAATATAGAAAGAACTTACACAACCCACCAACAAAAAAAATAAACAATCAAATTTAAAAAATGGGCACAGGACCTGAACAGACACTTCTCCCAAGAAGAGATAGAAATGGCCAACAGATATATAAAAAATGCTCAACTTCATTAACTATTAGAGAAATTCAAAACCACAATGACATACCCCCTCAAACCTGTTAGAATGGCTATCATCAATAAGACAAATAAATAATAAGTGTTGGAGAGGCTGTGGAGAAAAATGAGTTCTCATACATTGCTAGCAGGAATGTAAATTGGTACAACCACTATGGAAGACAATACGGTGGTCACTCAAAAAATTAGAGTTATCATATGACCTCCAATCCCTCTTCTGGCTATCCACCACCACCCCCCCAAAAAAAATTTTTTAACTATTCTGCAAAAACATATGTATCCCAATGTTCATTGCAGCATTGTTCATGATGGCCAAGACATGGAAACAACCAAAGTGTCTCATGATAGATGACTGGATAAACAAGTTATGGTACACTTACACAATAGAATATTACTCAGCCACATGAAAAGAAGAAATACTGCCATTTGCAACAACATGGATGGACATTGAGATCATCTTGCTAACCAAAATCAGCCAGACAGAAAAAAATCAAGAACCCTATGACTTCATTCATATGTGGTATACAAAACTGAAAGCCAAAAAGAACCAACAACTCTTGGGGACTGTCAACATTTTAGTGCTCATCAGAGGGTAAGGAGGGAGATAGATGGGGCAAGAGGGAGTGGGCATGAAATACATGGTGCTGGAAAGAGAACTGACTCTGAGTGGTGAGCACATAATGCAACAGACAAGGTATTATAGAATTGTACACCTGGATCCTATGGAATTTTACTAACCAATGTCACCCCAATAAATGTAATTAAAAAATAGTGAAAAAAGAAAAGGGAGAAAGAACTACAGAACAGACACAATTACCCAGTAACAAAATGGCAATAGTAAGTCAATAATTACTATCAATAAGCACTATCAATAGTTACACAACATATCAAGAGATAGAGTGACTAAATAAATTTTTAAAAACCCAACTTCCAACTATATGCTGCCTACAAAGAAACCCACATTTTATTTCGAGACATACATTTGCTGAAAGGGATAGAAAAAGATATTCCATGCAAATAGTAGCAAAAAGACAATAGGAATGGCTGTACTTATATCAGACAAAATACAGTTTAAGGCAAAACTGTCACAAGTGACAAAGAATGTCATTACATAATGACAAAAGGGTCAATTCAACAGAAAGATATAACACTTATTAATATGCACCCAACATTAGATTAACTGTAGATGCTCTGACAGATCTGAAGAGAGAAATAGACAGAAATACAATAATAGTAGCAGTAATGGACCACTTGCAATAATAGAAAGATCATCTGGACAGAAGATCAATAAGAGCAGACTCGAACTACACTATAGACAAATGAACCTAATAGACATATGAAGAAGATCCCACTCAACAGCACAGTATACATTCTTCTCAAGAGCACATAAAGCATTCTCCAGGGTAGGTCACATACTAGGTCACAAAACAAGTCAAAACTAATTTCAGCAGATTGAAGTCATTCCACGTATCATTTGTAACCAAAACAGAATAAAATTGGAAATCAATAACAAAAGTAAATAGGAAAATTAGCAAATACTTGGAAATTAAACACACTAACAACCTTAGGATCAAAGAAGAAATCGAGAGCAATTAAATATATATCTAAAGACAAATGCAAACAAAAATATAACATACAAAAACATGGAATTAAAGCAAAGTACTACTGCTTTTGTGTGTGGTGCCTGGAAGGAAGTTGGCTGCCTCAGGAATACCTCTTCCTCAGCCACTGGCTGCCAGAAACTCCTGGAGGAGAATAATGAATGCAAATTTTGTACCTTTTATGAGAAGCATAGTTGTATAGCCACAGAAGTAATGCTGATGCTATGGGTAAAGAATGGAAGGATTATGTGGTTTGAAGCAGTGGTAGGAAAGACAAACACTGTTTCCTCATGAAGCAGGGTGTCTTGAACCATGGCCATGTCTGTCTGCTACTGAGTAAGAGGTGTTCTTGTTAAAGATCAATGAAGACTAGAGAAAGAAAGTGTAGATCTGTTCGGGGTGCATTGTGGATGTCAATCTGAGTGTTCTCAACTTGGTCATTGTAAAAAAAAAAAAAAAAGTGGACAAAAGACATTCCTAGTCTCCCTCATATAGTGTGCCTCATTGCCTGGGGCTCAATAGAGCTAGAGAATCTGCAAACTTTTCTATCTCTCTAAAAAGATAATATCCACCAATATGTTGTGAGAAAGCCCCTAAACAAAGAAGGTACGAACTTAGGACCAAAGCACCCAAGATTCAGCATTTTACTCCACACATCCTGCAACACAAATGTTGTTGTATTGCTCTGAAGAACTGATGTACTAAAAATAAATAAATAAATAATAATAATAATAATAAGGAGAAAGAGGCCACAGAATACACTAAATTTTTGGCCAAGAGAATGAAGAGGCCAAAGAAAATTGCCAGGAACAAACTGGCAAGAGCTGGCTGTCCTTTCTCTGCTTCCACCTTTAAGTCTCAGTCCAGTCAAAAATAAAATTTTCAAAGAGGAGCAAATAAATAAGAACAGACATCAAATGAAAAGCAAACAGAGTATTAATACCGGTAGGAAAGTTAGTGATAAACAAACAACTAATAACATGTAAATAACCTAATATTACATCTCAAGAAACTAAAAAAAGAACAAACTGATTCCAAAGTTAGAAAAAAAAAAAGGATTAAAGCAGAAAGAAAAGAGAACAAAACAGAAAAATTTGACAAAACTAAGTTTGTTCTTTGAATATACAAAATTTATAGCAGCTGGACTAAAAGAAGACTCAAAATCGAAAATGGAAGAAGAGACATTACAAATGATGCCACTGACAGAAAAAAAACGATCATAAGGGACTATTATGAATAATCGTAGTAATTCCTCACTTAAAATCTTTGATATGTTCTTGGAAACTGTGACTTTAACTGAAACAATGTGTAATGAAACTAATTTTACCATAGGCTAATTGATATAAATAAGGATTAAGCTCCTATTGGCATATTTCACAAAAAATCAACAAACTTCTAAATTAACACCCCAAAATACTCCTAATATTAAACGCTGAAATAAATGAGAACTATACAAACATTTAAGAAGGATTAATAAACACAAGCTAATTATTTTTCAAGCTGTGTATTCCAGTTCAGGGTTGCTGGTGTTCGGGACCTATCCCAGCATCTCAGGGTGTAGGGTGGGTACCAATCTCAGACAGGTTACCCATCATTCCATCACAGGGCAATAGACACACACACACACACAGGGACAATTTAGACATGAATTAACCTAATGTGTACATTTTTTAACATGGGAGGAAACAGGAGTACACTGAGAAAATCCACACAGACTTGAAAACCATGTGCAAACTCAACAGACAGTGGCTCTGGCCAGTTTTCGTTTTTCTGTTTTTTTTGTTTTCCCTATCCGTGTTGTAACAAAATGACATTGAAAAAAATAGCATTATTTGAGGACTTGCTATATACATCAATAAATTGGACAACCTAGAAAAAAATGGATAAATTTCTAGAAACATACGAGGCTAAACCAAGAAAAAATAGAAAAGGTTAAACAGACCAATAACAAATAATGACACTGAATCATTCATCAAAATCCTTCCAACAACAGCAAAAAGCCTAGAATCATAGGGCTTAAAAAGTGAGTTCTGAGAGGCAAGATGGCGGCATGAGAGGAGAACCCAGACACCTACCTGGGAAGGGACTTACGGACAAAAAGGAACCCACAGGGGAAACCCTGAGAAGCACCCTCAACTGAGAGAACCACACAACGCAGAACAACACACAAAGGTTAGAGGAAAAAGGGGAGAGCGGGAGAGGGAGGGAGAAGGAGCAGTTTGGGGACAGGA
>PVKE010027710.1:0-21418 GCA_004027555.1 Craseonycteris thonglongyai | reverse complement strand
GATATAGAGACAGAAACAAGAGAGAAGGGGGAGGGCCCAGAACAGTCTCCATAGTTGCACATCATTTGCCCCTCCACACAGTTTCACTCCACAGGTGGGAGCGGGGCTGCACAGGGCAGGAACTGGGTTGGGGCCTCACCCCGGTGAGAACTGAACTGGGGGTACTCCCCAGTTCAGCATATGGGTCCACATGGGCCGGGGCCGGGATTCGACCCTCAGTCCCCGGGGCTGCAAAGTGAGCGCTCAACCCACCGAGCCATCCCGGCCTCCCCTGAATAATATTTTGGAACAAATGCAATTTTATATTTGTAATTTTCTATTTTAATTTAAAGTTTAGTTACTTTGTCTTAAATATTTAATTTAAATCTTTGTGAATGGTATTGCTTTATCATATTTGACTGCTATACGTAGTCTTAGACTTAATTTTGGAAGTATATAACTTATTTGAAAGGAATATTTCCTCTCTGTACTAATTCTTATTCATATGATTGTATTAGAATAGAATGAAGGGAAGGAAACCAATGTATAATAGAAAATGGGTCTTTGGAGAAAGGCCTATACTAATTGCTTATACAAGGGTTGTCCAAAAAGTATCCGATCATGTAACCATTTTTCTTATATTAACAACGGCTGGATTTTTTCCAGATAACCCTCATATTCTGTTATAAATTTTGCATATTTTATTATTATTTTTTATTGTTAAATTTATTAGAGTGACATTGATTGATATCAATTACATTGTTTCCAGATGTACATTTCTACATTACATTGTCTATACATCGCATTATGTGCTCACCACCCAGAATCAGCTCGCTTTCCATCACAATATATTTGATTTCCCCTCCCTACTCCCCCCCACCCATCTCTCCCACTCACCTCCCCCCTTACCCTCAGGTTACCACTAAGCCATTGACTGTGTCCATGAGTGTTTGTTTCTTTCAGTTTTATATTCCACCTATAAATGAGGTCATACGTTTCTTATTTCTTTCAGTCTGACTTATTTCACTTAATGTCTTCAAGGTCCATCCATGTTGTCACAAATTGCTGTATTTCATCTATTTCGTCTACTTCATCTTTTCGCTGAGTAGTATTCCATTGTGTAACTATGCCACAACTTCTTTATTCAGTCATCTATCAAAGGACACTTTGGTTGTTTCCATGACTTACCACTGTGAACAGTGCTGCAATGAACATTGGGGTACATATATTTTTGTGAATGAAGGTTTTCAAGTTTTTGGGGTAGATACCTAGAAGAGGAATTGCTGGGTCATATGGCAATTCCATTCCTAATATGTTGAGGAATCTCTATACTGCCTTTCATGGTGGTTGTACCAATTTACATTCCCACTAGCAGTGTATGAGGGTTCCTTTTTGTCCACAGCCTCTCCAGCACTTGTTATCCCTTGTATTGTTGATTATAGCCATTCTTACAGGTGTCTCACTGTGGTTTTAATTTGCATTTCTCAAATTGCTAGTGATGTTGAGCATTTTTTTATGTATCTGTTGGATGTTTGTATGTATTCTTGGGAGAAGTGTCCTTTTAGGTTTTCTGCCCATTTTTAAATTGGATCATTTGTTTTTTTGTTGTTGTTGAGTTGTATGAGTTCTTTATATATTTTAGATATTAGCTCATTATCAGAGTCATTGCAAATGTTTTCTCCCATTCAGTTGATTTTATTTTTACTTTGTTGATGGTTTCCTTTGCTGTGCAGAAGCTTTTTAGTGTGATATAGTTTCATTCATGTATTTTTGCTTTTACTTCCCTGGCCATTGGGGTCAAGTTCATAAAGTGCTTTCTGAACCCAAGGTCTATAAGTTTAGTACTGATGCTATTTTCTATATAGTTTATTATTTTGAAACTTATGTGGAGGTCTTTAATTCAGTTTGAGTTAATTTTGGTATATAGTGGTAGTTCACAGCCTAGATTCGTTCTTTTGCATGTGGTTTTCCAATTATCCCATCACCATTTACTGAGGAGGCTTTCTTTTCTTCATTGTATATTTGTTACTTCCTTGTCAAAGATTATTTGTCCATATATTTGTGGGTTTATTTATGGGTTTTCAATTCTGTTCCATTGGTCTGTATGTCTATTTTTCTGCTAATACCAAGCTATTTTGATTACTGACGCTTTGTAGTATAGACTGAAGTCAGGGAGCGTGATGCCTCCCTCTTTATTCTATTTTTGTAGGATAGCTTTGATGATTTGGGGACTTTTATGGTTCCATATGAATCTGATGATTTTTTAAATCTATTTCTTGAAAGAATGTCTGTGGGATTTTGATAGAAATTACATTAAATCTGCATATTGCTTTGGGTAATATGGCCATTTTAACTATGTTGATTCTTTCGCTCTATGAACACAGAATATCTTCCCATTTCTTTGTATCTTCTGTAATGTCTTTTAATAGTGTCTTATAGTTTTCCATGTATAAGTCCTTCACGTTCTTTGTTAAGTTTATTCCTAAATATTTTCTTCTTTTTGTTTTGATCGCTAAAGGTATCATTTTTCTCATTTGTTTTTTCTACAGTTTTGTTGTTTGTATGTAAAAATGCTGTGGATTTTTGTACATTGATTTTGTATCCTACAACTTTACTGTATTTATTTATTATTTTTAATAGTTTTCTGGTGGAGAAGGATAATGCAATCTTAACAGCATCAAAACATATGTCGTTCTCAACATGTCACATATAGTGAAGTTCCCAACATTAGACAGCACACCAGGAGTGTTCTGAGCAGTTCTGAGTAGTCTTATTACTATTCTTGTTGTTAGATTCTACTTTGTTAATTCAGTCCAAGATTGCAATATTACTTCAGAAACAATATTGAATAAGTCCTCAGAATTATTCTAAAAAATTTCTGGTCTGTGTGTCATGTGCTTACGTTAGGTATATTCTTCATGCTTCATTGATTGAACACAAATGTAGGACAAAAGTTGATAATTATATTAGAGTATCAGTACTTAAAATATTAAAATATAATTGGAGACTGTAACAGGACACCCCATAATTTTATTACATGGAAGTTAAGTGACATGTTTAAATTTATTATTTACCACTTATAATCTAGCATCCATTGGTCTAGAAGCAACTATGTCTAAGAATCAAAGAGAAATAGAAAGCTGGGATGCTAGGATAGCTCAGTTGGTTGAGTGCTTGCCTTGCAACCATGAGGTGCAGGGATCAGTCTCCATAGTTGCACATCATTTGCCCCTCCACACAGTTTCACTCCACAGGTGGGAGCGGGGCTGCACAGGGCAGGAACTGGGTTGGGGCCTCACCCCGGTGAGAACTGAACTGGGGGTACTCCCCAGTTCAGCATATGGGTCCACATGGGCCGGGGCCGGGATTCGACCCTCGGTCCCCTGGCTTGTACAAACCCCTATGCTGAACTGCAATGCAACTGGTAACCACTGGGATGGTGGCAAAGTTCTTGTTCTCATGTGAGAACAATTTCCCAGTTCAGTTCCCACTTCTCATAGCCCCACTTCCACCTGTCTAGAATGAAGCTGTGTCACAACCAATGATGTACAACTATGGAGACTGCTCTGGGCCCTCCCCCTTTCTTTCTCTCTCTCTGTTTCCCTCTCACCTTCTCTCAAATAATAAAATAAACCTTAATAGAGAGAGAGACAGACAGACAGACAGACAGGCAGGCAGAGAGAAAGTAGGATAGGTCCAGATGTGCTTCTAATGCCATGGCCTTGCTCCCTGGTTAATGAAAATGCATGGAATTTAGATTCTGCTCATCATACCAATCAACATACTATTTTTTCTTGTGGGAAAAAGCAAGAGAGATGAAAGAAAAAACAGATATGCTTTTTACTATGTTAGTAAAAATTCTATCATCTACTTTTTTTACATACATATACTTTTAATTACTCCCATTCTCTTCTTGTACAATTGTTTCTTTGGTCCTACTTGCGGTACCTAAAATTTATTCCTGTTATATTTCATTTATGTTGTAGCTTACCTTTCAAGTCTGAGAAGATTACCTTGGGCATTAACTCTCTCATCCAACATATTCTCTTTTCTTCTAAGCTTGAGTCTTTGAACCTCCAAAAGGACAATTATTTATGCCGTTATTGGCTTTGTACTAGGGCATTGTGCTGAATATGGCAGACACAATGGTGTACAAAGATCATACAGCTGAATTATTGTGTCTTATAACCTGGGGTAGAGGAGATCATCAGCTATTAAGCATATATTTTACATTGCAAACTAAAGTAAATGTTATGGATAAAAGTAAAGGATACTGTGAGAGTATATTAAAAAGAGGGTCTAGTTTTCAGGTTAGTGACAGCCGTGCCCAGGAAAGTGCCAATTAAGTTGAGGTCTATAAAGTTTATTGTGTGTATGTGTGCAGTTTGTTGTGCAAGTTGGGTTTGAAGAGTGATCCTGGCAGAGCCATCACTATATTATATAACTGTGAGCATCACGGTGCTTTTAAGGAGCTGTTAAAATGAAGTATGGCTAAAATGGAGAGTAAGGAAGGATGATACAGAATAAGGGTAGAAAAGTGAGTTTGGGCCAAATCATGTAGGTCTTGCAGACCATATTAAAAATATTTAACCTTATTTATTATGCAGTAAAAGATATAACTTTGGTATCATCATCTAAGATAAAGATAAAAAATACAGAACACAACGATGTCCAACAAATCAATAGAAATAATCATACTGATTCATGCAATAATTAATAAGCAGCATTTGCTTAGTATCATATACAGTGAATTTCCTTTCCTGGTAGGGCTGGACATGGGTTCACTTCATGGGACTAGAGGTGGAAAAAAGAGTGCTCATTTCTAGAACTTCAGACATGATTGTTTTCAGGGAATAAGACCCTGCATTGAACTTTAAAGCTGAGTTTAATAAGCCATAAAGTAAAGATCAAATGAGTCTAAATAAATATTAATTCCTATAGCATTAAAAAAACAATCAAGATCAAAGTGTGAGGGCTGAAGGTTGAGAGTAACCCAGTTTTGTCTAAGTAAGTGCCTAGAATAGGTGTACTTTTGTCTGGTTTGATTCTTATGAGAGATACATTTCAAAATATGGAGTAGCCAAGTGTGAAGTAAGTATATTTGGATAACAAATTATACAAATTTTGTGCATTGTTACAGTGAAAGACGTTATTAAATGCCTTAATAAAGTCTGGTTAGACTGCATCACTATTCCAGAGTAGCAAAGTGACGAACACTTATCTATTGTTTATAGACTCTACTTTGTTAAAATTATAAGAAACAATTGGAGGCTTTTTAAATTTCCAATTTGAAATGCTTAAACTACGTATTTAGTCTTGAATTTACTATAAAATATTTTTTAAGTAGGAGAGAGACAATAGCTTTGATTTTCTTTTCTTTTTTTTTAAAGATTCATTTTATTGTTTTTTTCAGAGAAAGACAGAAGGGGGAGGGCCCAGGGCAGTCTCTATAGTTGTATATCATTAGTTTTTGACATGGTTTTGTCCCACACCGGTGGGTGGGGGCCATACAGGATGGGAATTGGGTTGGGGGCCACCCAGTTTGTGGCATTCCCCCACAAACTGGGGGCCAAACTGGGGGCTTCACACGTGGGAAGTTTACACAGTGAGAACCTAACTGGGGCCACACCCCAATTCAGCATATGGGTCCACATGGGCTGGGGTTGGGTTTCGATCCTTTGACCCCAGTGCTGCAAAATGAGCACTTAACCCGCTGAGCCATCCCGGCTTTCCCTGATTTTCTTTTCTACTGCTATTGTAAAATAAGATTTTCTCTCTATACATTTTTTTCCTGAGGCAGTTCAGCTACATGTTTCTTACAATTGAAGTAAGTTTGCATTTTTATTAATGGTGTGGACCTCTATAAAGCAAATATGATCCTTTTCATAGGGCAAGGCTTTCTAGTATGCCAAAAGCTCTTTTTTTAGTTGTACCAATTCACATTTTCCTGTGCCTTCTGTTATCAGCTACTACTTGTACTGACAGAATACTCATAAGTCTGAACGTAATGTTCCTATAAAGATTGGCCACTACGGAACATCATAGAATGTGCTTATCTCAAAAGACAAATGTGTTAATCCTACTCTATTAAGAAGGAGGAAGATAAATCTGGCAATGAAAAATTGTGAAAAGTCATTTTATTTCTTTGGAGTTAAAAGATCTTTGGAAATATATATTTATTTCGAAGTTAAAAAAAAAGGAAGGAAATTCTGCCACCCCTAAGAGAGTAGTTAGGTACTAGCTAACTACTTAATGTGGATTTAAATGTCTTTAAAACATCTGAAGCTTCTGCATAGCAAAGGAAACAGAGTGAAAAGACAACTCATGACTGGGAGACAATCCAATATATCTGGTAAGAGATTAATCTCCAAAATATATAAGGAACTTCAACAAAATAGCAAAAACAAACAAACAAACAAAACCCAAAAAACTAATAACCCAATTAAAAATGGGCTAAGTGGGATGGCTCAGTGAGTTAAGCACTCACTTTGCAGGCCCGGGGACCGAGGATCGAATCCCAGCCCCGGCCTGTGTGGACCCATGTGCTGAACTGGGGAGTGCCCCCAGTTCAAATCTCACTGGGGTGAAGACCCCGGTCCAGTTCTTGCCCTGTGCAGCCCCTCTCCCACCTGTGGAATGAAACTATGTGGAAAAACTGATGATGTATAACTATAGAGACTGTTCTGGGCCCTCCCCCTTCTCTATGTCTCTGTCTCTGTATCTCTCTCTCTCTCAAAAACAATAAAAAAAAAAACAATAAAAAAATAAATAAATAAAAATGGGCTAAGGACTTGAATAAACATTACTTCAAAGAAGACATACTGTAGCCAACAGGTATATGAAAAACATTCTCTATATTACTAGTCATTAGGAAATGAAAATCAAAACCACAATAAAATATCACCTCACAACTGTCAAGTTGGCTATTACCAGAAAACAAAAAGATAACAAGTGCTGGCAAGAATGTGACGAAATTGGAACTTTGGCACACTACTGAATTCAGTGCAAAATGATGCAATTACTATGGGAAATAATATAAAATTTCTTCAAAAATTAAAAATAGAGTTACCACATGATCCAGCAATGTCATTTTTTAGTTTTTGATCTACAAAATTTAATTTCAAAGAGCTTTTAGTACTTACATGTTCATTACAGAACTATTCATAATAGTCAAGATGTGGAAACAGCTTATATGTCCATCAGGAGATGAATGGACAAAGAAAATGTGGTGTATACACGCAGTGGAACACTATTCAGGCTTAAGGAAGAAGAAAATTCTGCAATATGAGACCTTGAAGGCACTATACTAATTGAAGTAAACCAGTCACAGAAAGACAAATACGATATGGGGCACCCCCCAAAACCCAAGATTCTCTTCTGGAGGGCAAGCGCTTTGTGCTACAGTCTTTCCCCACTAAGTGAATATTCTAGGCACCCATCTGCATCAGTGTACCAACTAGTATTGTGAAAGGATGTATTCAGCTTCAGTAAATTTTTTGTAGACTCTTTCAACATGTTTGCCCATTTTATGATGGGTGATTTACATGAACAACATGCATGACAACACACTTGCCTATACCATGCTGAGTGTTAAGCAGTTTTTGACCAAAAATGGCATGAGTCCCAAATGCCACACTCCCTATTCACCAGATCTCACCCCATGTGATTTTGATTGTTTCCCCAGATGAAAAGAGTTCTCAGGAGAATATTTTGGTGATGTAGAAGAGGTGAAACAAAAAATGGCAGAAGCACTAAAAGTAGGCTGACTACACATCCGATTTTAACAGGACAGAAGGCAACGGTACTGTCCTATTTCAAATAGTTCACCATTGACACTTTGCATTTAACCTAGTGAGACTAGGCTGACCATATATACAGCTTGAAATGGGATGGTACCATTGTTTTCTGTCCCCTTTAAAATGGTACATATGGTCAGCCTAAAAGGCACCAAAATCGATGAGTTCAAATCTGTTTTGCGCAGTGGAAGAAGCATCTTGATAGGTGTATTACACCGAACAGAGAGTACTTTGAAGGTGATTGACATTTACGGTAAGCATGTAAGAATAAATACACAATTTTTATAAATAATTCTGGGGTTTTTTTGGGTCCCTTATGTATTTTTCACTTATCTGAGGTATATAAAATAGTCAAATTTATACAATCAGGGTGGAATGGTGGCTTTTAGAGTCTGGAGAAAGAGAAATGCAGAACCACTAATCAATGGCTTAAAGTTTTAGTTACCGGTAAGCAAGATGAATAAACCCTAAAAATCTGCTATATAACATTGTATTTATGGTCAACAAGAATGTATTGCACACTCAAAATTTGTTAAGAGAGTAACTCATGTTACATGTTCTTACCACAATAAAATGAAATAATAAAATAAAATAAAATAAAATAAAACAAATAACCTCCAAAATTTCAGAGTAGTAAGTTTTTTTCCCTTTTTTAAAACTCAAAGACACTGAGCTGGCATAGAGTCTGACCCTCCCCTCAACCCCCAGTGTACTTAGGCTCTGTCAGGGTGACTAGAGTCTATACTTCAGCTATGCATTTTTTATTTATATTGTGTTTTCCTAAACTTAATTTAAAGTAGCCTTATGTAGGTAAGCAATTACTTCATTAACAGTAAAACCAGCAAAAAAGCAGCGGTTTAAAATTGTTGCTAAGTGATTCAGAATTCTTAATTGAAGTTCCAGGAAGATAAAAGCCTCAGGGTACTATATAAATTAGAAGAAAAAAAAGACCATCATTTTTATTTCTTTAAAAAGAGATTTATCTTGTACTTTTAAATTAGAGGGCAAATGTCTTGTATTTTTTTATCATTTTCCCACTGACTGTAAAAGGCGGAATAATGCCCACCAAAGATGTCCCTGCCCTAATCCTCAGAACCTGTGAGTATGTTTTTTACACCATGTATTGTTTTGCTAGGGCTACTCTAACAAAATATCGCAAACTGGATGCCTTGAAACAACAGAAATTTGTTGTCCCACAGCTCTAGAAGCAAGAAGTTCCCATAAAGGTGTTGGCAGGGTGCCACGCTCCCTTTGAAATCTATAGAGGAGAATCCTTTAGCACTTCTTCTAGCATCTGGCGTTTTCTGAAAATTCTTGGTAATCCTTGGCTTATAGATGGGTACCTCCAATCTCTGCCTCCATGGTTACATGGCCATCTTCCCTCTGCATGCTTGTCTTACTTTAGGATAAGAACGCTAGTTATATTGGACTAAGAACCTATACTACTCCAATATGAGCTCATTCTGACTAATCTGCAACAACTCTATTTCCAAATAAGGTTATATTCTGAGGTCCTGGGTGTTAGAACTTCAACATATGTTTTGGGGTTTCACAATTCAACCCATAATACGTGACAGAGATAATTAAGATTACAGGTTGCTAATTGGGTAACTTTGAGATTGGAAGATTATTCTAGATTTTATTGAGAGGGTTCCATGTAATCATAAAGGCCTTTATATGTGAAAGATGGAAGTAGGTGAGTTAAAGTGATACATTTTGAGAGGGGCTCAACCTGCTTTTCTGGCTTGAAGATAAAGGAGTCATAAACCGAGGAGTGTGGGCAACATTTAGAAGCTACAAAAGGCCAAAAATGGATTGTCCCCTAGAGCTTCCAGAAAGGAATGATAATGGCAAATGACCTTCTTGTCCTCACATCCTCTGGTATAAGACCAATCTTCATCCTCTCTTGTGACATCTGTAAGACTTGTGGCTGACTCTTATTTTCCTGTTTCTATAAAACTTCATGCCCACTTCGTTTACCTTGACATGTTTCTCATTAATGACATCTTTTATGCAATAGCCTGAATAAAATATATTTTTAATTATATTTTGTCTTAGTGTATTTTGTCTTTCTTATTAGCAAACAATTTAAACATATATATTACATACTCATTTTTTTCCTAAGTCCTTTGCAATGCCCTCCCTAGCAGGTCCAGTATTCTGCCATCTTACTAAATATTTTTTCTGCTTTTGCATTTAAAGTTTTATTGTTTCTTTAATTTATTGGATTCTTCTTTCTTTTCCTGTCTAGAATGCTAGAGCCAAATATCGGTTGTTTTTTAATAGAGTTTTTGTTGTTTCTCTCTCTCTCTCTCTCTCTCTCTCTCTCTCTCTCTCTCTCTTTTTATACTTTTTTTGCAGACCCGTGTCTAGGGTTTCTGAGTTCTGACACAAATGACCAACTAAGATGCTTTGATAAACTAAAATTATTCTATTGAAGCATCTGTCACTGCGTCTTAGTGTACAATTTTTAATTCTCATTAAAAAGACTGAAGGCTGGTAATTCAGAATCACTAAAGCCTAGACTGACATCTCCAAATGATGTATGAAAATATAACAATTTTAATTAAAATGTATTTAAATGATTATCAGTTATTTTACTAGCAACATTTACTTTGGAATGTTTATTTTTTTAAGATTTATTTTATTGTTTGAGAGAAAGTGAGGGAGAAAGAGAGAGAGACAGAGAGAGAAGTAGGGAGGTCCCAGAGCAATCTCCATAGTTGTACATCATTAATTGTGACATGGTTACATTCCCCACAGGTGGATGTGGGGCCATGCAAGGTGGAAACCCAACCAGGGGTCTCTTGCATGGGAGATGAGAACATTTGCCACCATCCTGGTGGTCACAGTTGTGTTGCAGTTCAGCACATGTGTTTGCACAGGCCAGGGCGGGGTTTCAATTCCCAGACCTTGCGGTTGTAAGGCAAGCTCTCAATCTGTTGAACTCTCCTGGCATCCCTAGATTTTTTTTTTTTTCATTGAAGGTAACTGCCAGAGAAATTGTCTTGCTTTTAATTTTATACGATAAATTGGAACTAGGAGAAGACCAATGATATAGTCACAGATGTTAACTTCACAAGTATTCAATGTATTGACTTCTATCTACACTCCTGTTAAATATGTGCAAGAAAATGATAAGGAAAACACACATTATACAGAAACAGGATGAACATACTAATAATGCATGAAATACATTTGTTTGGAAACTTGTTTTTTAAAGATGTGTTTTATTGTTTTTGACAGAGACAGAGGCAGAGAGAGACAGTCAGACAGAGACAAAGGGAAGGGGGCGGGCCCAGAGCAATCTCCATGGTTGTCCATCATCAGTTTTCCACATTGCTTCATTCCACACAGGTGGGTGGGGGCCGTGCAGGCAGGAACTGGGCTGGGGGCCTCCCTCATGGGAGGCATGCCCCCTTGGGCCAGGGGCTGAACTGTGGGGGTGGGGTGGGGGTGAGTAAGAACTGAACTTGGGTCTCCTGCATGATAAGCACACCCCAGTTCAGCATATAGGTCCACACGGGCCAGTGATAGGATTTGATCCTCAGTCCCCAGGCCTGCAAAATGAGCATTCAACCCACTGAGACATCCTGGCTTCCCCTTTGTCTGGAAACTTGATACTTTTTGAGCTAGTTGAGGTTTTAATCTCAGTGTACACAAAGTGTTAATATTAATAAAAAGGAGATCTATTTTATTGTATTGGGGATATATATATATGTGTATATATAGTGTTTTATATATACATATTCAGTTTAGCAGCAAATATAGAATGTAACTCTCTGAATTCTAGAAGGTATTGAATGTCATAAAGAATATTTCTAGAGGGACTTACTTTGCAAAGTGTTTACTTTCTTGTCATCACAAACCTTAGTTAAGCCCATATGGCACTTGAGAATCAATCTCATGGAGCAGAGTATTAACCTAATTGCTAACTGGAGCACCTCACCCTAATGTTAGTGATAATAAAATGGGAAAAGTGCACTTGTGTTTGGAGTAAGCTTAATTAGGAAAAGAGCTGCTTGTGATATAATTAATTTCATTTTGAAGGAAGGTCAGAGATGAGTTTTCAAAGGATTTTTGTTATGATGAGAAAATGAGAGAATGAGATAATGAAGAGATGAGCTTGAATTATAAATAAAAGACCAGTACCAAGTTTTCAATTTCATGATACTATATGTGATATGGCTGTAGTCAGTAGAAATAAAGAAAATATCTGTGAATTCATGTTTTCTCACATCTTTCACCTAGTGTTTTCACTGCTGAGAGAAAGTCAGGGGACTCTAAGTGGTAGGTTGCATTATTATAGTGGCTCTTACAAAGGATTGGTTTGGGTTACGATCAACAGTAATAGCTTGCTGCCTTGATTACTTTCTATCCCCTTACTGTAGCAAAGAGGAGTGATCTACCCCAAAAGGATGGGATAATAGAAAAGGGAAGCAATCGAAATGTAACCAGATATATGTAGATTTAAAAAATATTTTTAACTTTTTTTTCTGATATTCTGCTCTCAGTTTTCTTCTGAAATTTAAAGGAGGAAAATAGAAATAGTGGAAATGCTTCTATGCTTCTTGGAGTGTGAGGAGGGAACAAGAAATTGAGGGACTTCCTCTTGAGACATTAATTTCTCTTCCAAATATAAGGCAAAATTATTATTTTTAAAGGTACAGGGTATTGGGACTATCTATAAAGAATGTAAGAAGGATTAATTTGCTTGTGCTTTTAATAATTTTGTTCATCTAGTGATTTTTTTCAATATTAAAACATCACAATATGCCAAAGCAAAACATGTTATTGAGTGATTTGTTCATGTCCTTCGGGAGGTAGGAAGATTTGAAATAACTTTTGTGGAGAGAGAGGAAGGAGAGAAAGAGAGATAAAAACAAAAACAAACAAACAAACAAACAAACCAAACAACCAGAAGGAGAGAGAAAAGAAGACAGAAAATGGAGAAAAGGGTAAAAACATTCTGATTAGAAACAATCAGAAATATACTCAGGCAATATTGATCAGTCCAATAGGAACCACAGATCTGAAGAGCTAACCCACGTCAGTCAAGGCTTTTCATTGTTTTGTGAATCCTATTCTAGGTGTTATGAATATGTATATTTATATTACATCTTTAGAATGTATCTCACTGGGCTCTGTTTCCTAAGATTATTATCCAAGGAATTTTTTACACTTAAAATCAAAGAACATAGCCTTACTTAAAGATAAGAACCCATAACAATTGGATAGATATTACACATCTTTCATAGAAGATCATTTTCTAAAAATATAAACTTAGAGAGAGCTTTTGATCACTCTGCAGCATATTCAGGGAACCCAGTAAGTATACATTAATATAAAGGTTTAGCTGATATTTTTATTTAAGAAAATATTGGTCAAATTTAGATACACATACAGTTCTAGTCTATTCTTGAGAGGCAAGTATTTTTTTAAACATATCAACTAAAGATGAAGAGAAATGAAGGCAATATAAAGCCAATCTTTACTTTTTAAGGAAATGGATAATTTATACTACTAGGGAAAAGAAAATATAGTATGTCTGTGGGAAATGAGCTTATGTCAGAGTAAATAAAGATAAGTCAGTTGTAGAGCAGATATTGATAAATCCTTACAATGGAAGAGACTACTAGAGCGTGCAATATGAGCACAATTTTTTCTCTCTGAACTATTATGTTCCTTCCATGTATGATTAATTCAGGTAGAATGTTTTTCAGGATTTTATATATTATACTCTGATTGCAGTTATGGTATATTGTTAAAAGAAATGCTTGAATCATTAACAGACATGGTATACCATTCATTGCTAGGTTTAAAAAAATATTTTATACTTGAGAAGCTATAGGTAAAGACTTACACTTATTAGATGTTTTTTTAGATAAATGAAAATAATAAAAGTCAAAAAGTATATTCTTTCCCACACAGAATTTTTGGAAATATGAAGATAAGAAGAAACCTTGAATTGACATTTATTTTTTTTCTTGATTTGACCTCATTAATCTCACTCATCTGTTCACCCAGAGTGGTGTTTCCAAAATTAGGGTCAACAAAAATAGCCACAGAATATTCTTGTGTATGAATGTGGTAAGTAGATTTTTAAAATGGCCGTGATAAATTTCACCTCCTGGCATTCATGGCCTTGAGTACAGACCTATGTTAATGAACAGGGAGAAAAGAATAAATGTGCAGGTGATGGTAGATGGACAATCTATGGAAGCCTCCTCTGATAGCTTTAATTTTCTGTGAGCTAGAAAGTACTGTAATTGACTGACAGTGAAGATTTAGTGGGTGATTGAGAATAGAGATGTGAAATAGTTGTTTAGGAGTGGGAGACTAAATATAGCACACCCATTTTCTACCCCTACGCCATCTTTTCTTAAAGCTAGGATTGATTATAGAATCTTGTTTTGGCCATGGCACTGAATGAGCAGACTTTTGGCATATTTATGTAAGAGGATTTGCTTTTTATATGAAAACAGTGAGATTGTTCATGTTGTCTTTTTCCCATTTTTCCTGACTTAAATAAAGCTTAATTCATGTATTTAATATACTGTATGTTTCTGTGTATTTTTCTGTTGTCTAAAGTTATTAGGCCAAAAATTGTGGGTCACTTGATACGTGGGAGTATCCTGTGTATTGATTTCTTAATGTTGGGTTAGAAAAGTAGCAGTTGTCTTATACATGGGGGCATCTTATACATGGAAAAAATACGGAATAAATATTGAGTGTATGTCTGTTATGAGACAGGCACTGTACTAGGCACAGCAGACATATTAGTGAATAAAACAGGCAAAAAGATTTTGATCTCACAGAGCTTGCTGGGTAGACATAAACTTAACCTCTGAGAAGGTGACAAGTACTATGTAATGGTATTGAGAATGCTGCAGAGCAATAACACTAAGTGATCAGATTGGCTTTGCTGAAAGTCACCTCACAGCAGAAATCTGAGGTAAATGAAGGTGTGAATATGTGACTAATGGGGAAAAGTATTCCAACAGAGGGAGCAGCCAGTGCAAACACTCTGGCATGGAACACATGCCAAATAAAGAGGTCAGTATGACTGAAATGAGTAAAGGAGAGACAACTGAGGGCTGAAATTAGAGACAAGATGAGAGAACTTGGCTGTGGCAACTATCTGGCCAGCATGATAGAACAGCTGACAGAATCACGTATATGAGGGTGGTCAAGAAATTCATGAAATGGGGTAGTTATTGGAGAGGTGGGAGTACTAGTGCACACAGTTGGATTGTGTGACTTATTATTAGTATATGAGCCAATTTTCAGCCTACTTGCATCCATGTTCTTTTAGATATCACCAAGGAAGCTTGTCAAATGCAAAGAGAACCTCAAGCATGGATAAAATAGAATTTCACACTATCAAAGTCCTCACAAAACAAGGGAAAACACCTCAAACCATTTTGGGAGAGATTTTAGTGGCTTGCAGGGACTGTTGCCCTGGGAAATCCGTGGTTTACAAGTGGCATAACCTTTTCAAGCAAGGAAGAGAGTCAATTGAAGACAACCTCAGTCTGTGATGCCCTTTTGAGGCTACTTCCTCAGCCATTGTCAAAAAAAAAAAAGGTGAAAATTTGTAGTTGAAGACTTCAGATTGATTTTAAAAAACAGCTTGCCAGGGAAGCTGGGATGGCTCAGTGGGTTAAGCACTCGCTTCACAACCCCAGGGACCTAGGATCAAATCCCAGCCCCAGCCCATGTGGACCCATATGCTGAACTGGGGCATGCCTTCCATGTGGGAGACCTCCAGCCCAGTTTCCACCCTGCGTGGCCCCTGCCCACCTGTGTGGAACAAAACCATGTCAAAAACTTATGACGAACAACTATGGAGACTGCTCTGGACCCTTCTTCTCTCTGTCTCTCTCTGTCTCTCTCTGTCTCTGTCAAAAACAATAAAATAAATCTTAAAAACAAAACAAAAATAGCTTAGAGAAATGGTTAGAGTATCACCTACAACCATTATGAGTATTTTCCATCAGCATTTAAGGATGTCAAAAGTCACTGCAAGATGAGTACTGAAAATGCTCACGCCACTTGAAAAACAACAGCATATAAAGTATTCACGACAGTTCTAAAGCTTCTGAAGAGACAACAAAGATAAAATTTTAAACCAGATTGTCATTGGAGATGAAACTTGGGTTCATCATTATGAGCCTCAGTCAAAGCAGGAGTCCATGCAGTGGCATGCAATGGGCATGCCACCCACTAAGAAGTTCAGGCATCACAATCTGCTGGAAAAACCATGGCTACTGTGTTTTGGGTTATGGAGGATATCTTGCTGATCAAGTACAAGGACAAGGGTGTCACAATAACTAGAAAGTGCTATTCTAGACTGCTTAAACAGTTCAAGGAATCTGGGCAGGATAGAAAACAGGAAAAGGGACCAAAAAGGTGCTGCTTTTGCATAACAACATGCCCATGCAAAAGAGCGATGTTGTGTTGGCTACTCTTCATGACTGTGACTTCCAAACATTAAGGACCCTCCCTACAGTCCAGACCTGGCTTCATCTGATTATTATTTGTCACAAATATGAAAAAATAGCTTTGAGGGAAGAACTTTATAGACAAGAAAGAGGTTAAAGCTGAAATTTGAGGGCAAACACAAAACATTTTTTTCAGGGGTATAAATAAGCCTATTTAAAGATCTGAAAAGGGGAAGCTGGGATGGCTCAGTGGGTTAAGCGCTCACTTTGCAGCCCCGGGGACCGAGGATCGAATCCCGGCCCCGGCCCGTGCGGAACCATGTGCTGAACTGGGAGCTCCCCCCGTTCAGTTCTCTCTCTGTCTCTGTCTCTGTATCTTTCTCTCTCTGTCAAAAATAAATAAATAAATATAAATAAATAAATATATATATAAAAATAAATAAATAAATAAATAAAGATCTGAAAAGTATATTAGGATTAAGGGTGAATATATTGGAAAGGAAAAATAATAGTTTTTTTTTTTTTATCCTTCTCCCCTCCCACCACATTCCACAAATTTCTTGACCATCCTGAGTACACCTACTCTGACATTGTCAGGTAGTTGAACCGTCACTAGCAGCCATCTAATTCAAGACTTCTTGTTATGTGAGAGAAATAATTACCCATTTGTTTGCTCATAAACCACTAGGTGAGTTTTTTATTTATTATTTTTGGACAAAATCATTCCTGACACAAAATGTGTAGTTTAATGACTGGCATGTATAAGTGCTCAAAGCATGTTAGCAGATACAGGTATGTGTGTGTCTCAAGACAAGGCAATCCAGTATAGTTAGAGGATAACAGACCTTTAAAAATAAGAACAGTAAAAGTTCCAGTAATCAGAAGATTAAATGTTGCATTTTAGGAATTTATGAATTTCCCATTACTGTAATAATTTGTGAGATATTCTAGATGTGTACAGAGAGTTGAATCTTCTGTGCCATTTGCCATGCTAAGCAAACAAAAATGTAAAACGATGGCAACGATGCTGCCTCTATAATTTGTTGAAGTCTTTTAACACCCTTTTTTAAAATCCCATTACTAGTCATTAATAAGCTTTATGATTTAGCTGACTAGATTTTGGATATGATCTTATGTCACAAAACTATAGGCTTGTCCAACTTGTGGCCCAGGATGGCTTTGAATGGGGCCCAACACCAATTCTTAAAACACTATAAGATTTTTTTGCAACTTTTTATTTAAAGCTTATTAGCTAACCTTAGTGTAGTTTGTGTGTGACGCAAGACAATTCTTCTTCCAATATGGCCCAGGGAAGCCAAAAGTTTGGACACCACTTATCTTTCTATTAAATCCTGACATAAGTATGGGCTATATGACTGAAATAGTCTACTTTTCTGTATTTTTCTTTATAAATAAGGTTTTATCCCTTCTGTTTCTGCCAATAAGAGAACTTACTGGATAAGTTTAACAATTAAGTTGGGTAATCACATTGTAAGGATATTATAGAAGGGATCTCACTGGGAAAACCTGGAACAAATAATTTTTTAGTACTTGCATTTTAAAATCTATGCATTTAAGTATAAGTATCATTTCAGCCAAAATATATAGCTTTGTTTTTAAATTTTTTTTATGGTATCCTTTAATTTAGTAGGCTAAAGATACAAGTTTTAGTAGGCTAAAGATACACATAGTTTTATGCATGTAACAGAATATACTGAAGGCTTAACAGTAAAGTAATAGTACAGTCTATAATTCTCATACTTGTGTCAATTTCATAACATTTTATTCAGCCACACTTCATCTATCATTATCAAATGACCATCTGTACAAAGAAAATGAAACTTGATGTGAAGGTTATAATATTACATAGAAATGGACGATTGGAACATTCAAGAACTTTTAGAGAAAAAAGATGAGGTTCTTAAGCCAAAAAGATAAATTAGCTTAAATGACCGTAGTCTTCTCATACTACATATTATATAGAAGATTAGAAATCCAGATGTTAAGATTAACTCTTCATATTTTCAAGTATTCAATTGCAATGTAATTTTGAGAACATCCATTTTATTACTCGTAACAGCTGTTTAATTGACTCAGAAATATTTTGTAAAGATAAAATCATGTGCACATACAAAATGAGCTTTCCTCTAGTTTTCTTAACGCATTTTAATCTAGGTTCTTTGAGCAATATGGTCTTATATAAATCAAAGTAAGGCTGTTTTATTCATCCAGGGTTTAGCTAAATTGTAATAGAATACATGGTGTTTTCCCATAGATATTAAGATAACAGCTTTTCTGACATTTTTGTGTATGGAGGTATTAATTTTAGTAATGATCTTTAATAAAACCGTTTAATGAGATGTATCGAGCTATGATACTTTATAATTGTGTCATAGTTTAACACTCATGAATATATGAGATGATATTATGAAATAATAGACTAAGAGGAAAATAAAGAGGCAAAAATACCTTTAGTTTAAAAAAATATCTTTTGTACAGGTATTTACACATAATTTTATAGATTGGTTTAAAGTGGAATAAAGTTAAATAATTGCTTTTTACAGATGTGAATTTGATTGATTGGACCAATTAAGGACATTTTTCTGTACAATTTTATTCTTATATTGTGCAAAGAGAAGGTAAATATGACAAATTTGACTGGAAGCAGTTATGGGTTAGGCCCTAGTTTTGAATTGTCAATAAAATTTTATAAATTATATCATATTTTAGCACATTTCTTAAACTTCTTCTGAAACCATTGGTGGCATCTTTTTAAATTGACTGACCAGGTGATTTTATAAGGAACTATTTCTGGAACTATCAACTTAGTCTAATTAAAAATAGAAATCTCATTAACACTTTTAAAAGCATTGTATTTTCTCTTTTATGTGAACAGATGGTAAAGAAGAAAAATAAATTTACTGGAATCTTTTATTTGAACCTATAATTTGTTTTAATTTTCTGAATGTAGGAATAACAGCTCAATCAAACTATTATTAAATTAAAAATCAACTAATTTGTAAATGTTTAATAAAATTAAAACAATATTTGTGGAAATTTAATATCCATAGATAAGGAGGTACTATCATTCCTCTTCTCTGTCCCCTTACAACAATTAAAGAGCCATTTGATATCAAGATAAGGCCATACAATAATTATCTATAGGCTTACCCTTGTTACAGCTTATTCTATACTATGTAGAATAGTACATATTACATATATTGAGTAATATGGATAAATTGTCAAGTTAGAAGTTGTGGTACATTTATACAATGGAATACTACTCAGCAATAAGAAAAGACGAAATACAGCAATTTGTGACAACATCAACAGACCTTGAAAACATCTTATTAAGTGAAATAAGTCAGACTGAAAGAATAAAGAAACATATTCCCTCACTCATAGGTGGAATATAAAACTGAAAGTAACAAAGAAACAAAAACTCATGGACACAGTCAATAGTTTAGTGGTTACCTGAGGGTAAGTGGGGAGGTGGGTGGGAGAGATGGGTTGGGGGGAGTAGGGAGGGGAAATCAAATATATTGTGATGGATGATTCTGGGTGGTGAGCACGTAACACAATGTATAGACGATGTAATGTAGAATTGTACACCTGGAAACAATGTAATTGTTATCAATCAACGTCACCCCAATAAATTTAACAATTAAAAAAACCCAGAAACAAACACAAAAACAGAAAAACAAAAAAAAATTGTCAAGTTTACTGTATAGGAAAAAATATTATAGAAAAAGAAAAAAACTTAAGAATACCACCATATATGTATATGAGTGGTTCAATAGTCTCTTAAAACACAGCTCTGGCTGTATTACTCTCAAGCTTAACATTTCATGGTTTACTATAGACTATAATATAAATGGAAATGTTTCAACTTATGTAGTAGTCCCCAAACTTTCCATTCCATTTATATCCTCTCTATTCTTCATCCCCTCTTTTATTCTGTTCAACTATATGATGATATACTACTCAGCAATAAGAAAAGATGAAATACAGCAATTTGTGATATTAACAGACCTTAAAAACATATTATTAAGTGAAATAAGTCTGATAGAATTATACTATTCAGTTCCTAAATCTTTTCTTGTGCTTTGCTTCTAAAGATTTTGATTATGCTATTTCCTTCAACTATGAATAGCTCATAACCTATTTAACAAAATTCTACTCAATTTCTACACATGTCTCAAATGTCTTCCTTTGTGAAGTCTTTTCTGAGTTTGCCAACCAATGAAATCTTTCACTCTTTTAAAGCCCAATAGACCTAATGGTATTAATCTTATTCTAATATGTCATATAGTCATTTATGGATTTATCTAATTTTCCTGTCCACTTTATTGGAATTTCCTTGAGGTAGAACTTGATTATTTTTCCTCTTTGTATCCTCCTGTAATACCAACATGTTGAATGAGTTAGCACCTTTAGAACAGAATATATAAGACAGGAGAACCTTCTTTAATTTCAGATTAGTCTTCCAAAATATAAAGTGAAAGATGAACCATTAATAGGTGATTCAAGCTCTGAGTAATTTGGAAAGAAATGATCATACCTTTGGTTTATTATAGTCTTCCACAATAATAATGTAAAATTTAGAATTATTTGGTTGTATAAAGAAGAGGAAACACACACACACACATATATATACAGATATGCGTTATGTGTATATATATATAAGAGAGAGTGAGACAGACAGACAGACAGACAGACAGACAATGATCAAGATGTAACATTTCTCCAAAGCTTGGGACTGAGTTCATTTAATCAGATCTCATTCTTTTATTCACCCTAATAATATTTAAAAGCAACACTCTGTTCCATGCACAATACTAGCTGTAGGGAATAATGAATTAACCCTTTGGGTAACATCAATCTAAAAACATGACTATTGTTCATAGTTCAACCAAAGCCTTGTTCTTATCTTTTGCTACTTGAGTGAATGAATACCTTAGAAGTAAAGCAAATCTTTGTTTTTTTGTTTTTTTTAATTTATTTATTGTTAAATTTGATGAGGTTACATTGATTGGTAACAATTAGACAGTTTACAGATGTACAAGTCCACCTCACATCATTCATGCATCGTATTGTGTGCCCATCACTCAGTATCAGTTCCCCTTCCATCACCTTATATCTAGTGCCCACTCCCACCTCCCCCCACAACTGTCCCCCCGCTCCTCCCCCCTATCCTGG
>PVKE010027709.1:0-21418 GCA_004027555.1 Craseonycteris thonglongyai | reverse complement strand
GTTATAATAGACCACCTCTCTGACTCTGGCCAATCTGAGCAGGCTTTTTACTAGAACACAGTGTAGCTTCGGGTACAGAACATGTATAATTTGCATGCATAAAAAGCCTGCTTGGATTGGCTGAGTTAGAGAGGCGGTCTGAGCAGCCTTGCAGTGATTGGTGCGGGATCGAGTTGGAAAATTCGTTTAGCGGCATATCCAGACGATTTTCGGGATTGAGTTGGAAAATTCGTTTAGTGGCATATTGAGACATTTTTCAGGTTATACTCGGCATATAAGATGACCCCCGATTTTCGGTTGACTTTTTTTCATTTCAAAAGTTGTCTTATACGCCGGAAAATACGGTATCTCTCGACTGAAGGAGAGCTCACGAGGAAGGAACACACTGTAGGTGCCCCACTCGATAGGCTGAGATCAATACCTCCTTGAAGAGATGGGGCTGTAGTCCCTGGGTGGCAGAGAACACTGCTGAAGACTGCAGGCTGGAGGGTAGGAAATAGCTAGCTGCGGCGCCAGTGAAATTGTATCATATGTACCACTGAGTTGGTCTGTCATTTAGCAGTGAAACCACAACTGGCAGCTGCATTTCAAGCAGCCATGCCATCTTCCCAAGAAGAAACCAGAAGCACGGGTAAGAGGAAGAGAAGCTTCTGCTCCTTGCATGGTGCCTCCAGCAGCCTCTACCCCAGTAAGACACACATTCTGCATGCTGAAAACCAAAAAGCCCTCCTGACAACCTGCAGCTCCTGAGTCACAAAGCAGGGAAGAGAGGGGTGGTTTTGGGGCCGAGAGTTCATAAATTGGTAACTGGCACAACCTATGGTTAACAATACCACATAATTTAAGAGTGCTTCATTGAAGAGTGTTCAGATCTCAAAAAATAATCTGCTGTTCAACCACTTGGAATACATTTTAAACTCTTGACTATATCTATATATATTTTAATTTGTTTATGTTGAAAAGTGAAAAGCCCAGGAAGTTACACAGTTCCATGAAAGAGTTTTATATACTATGAGATATGTTTCTTCACGTAAGAGTCTTAGAGAAACATCCCATTTTTAAGTGCCAAGGGAGTACCTATGACTACCAGGTTATCCACACCCCTTATGCAGAGATTTTGGCTTCTAAATCTCCCATGCTGGAGGCCTTGAGCCGTCGTCTCATTTCTTCTCTGCCCTCCTTACTCAACACTCATTTCTCATTACCTCAAGTTACCAACTGTTTGGTGTTTTTGCCCATTGGAGTCCAGGTTTGTCCCTGGTCTCTCATTTGGGCCAAAGCCATCCTTCTAATGATTAAATGGGTTAGATATTTTTACCAAGAGTAGTTTGAGAAGTACTCTCTACACCAGAATAAGCATTTGTGCCAATTAATGCATATTATAACACCCTTCTTACCTGCAACTGAGATAACAACTATCCTAGCCTCTCCAAACCCCCACCCCCCAAAAAAAATCAGCTATAATGAGTATATAGTATATATACTATAGCTAGTATATATACCAGCTATATACTAGTAATGCCCACTTCCTCACTTGCAGGCAATAGGGATTCTAGTACTGCAGTTTCTTTCTGGTTATACTCTGAAAGTGGTTGCCAATATATTAAAACATTTAAATACAAATGCAAATTATAGAAAAGTTGGCAGAAAAATACAGTAAAATATTTTTTGATACCTGGAAACGAATGATAATTTTCTTAGTTTTGGAAAAATAAAAAAGTCAGAAAAGATTGGTAGTTTCAAAATTTCAGAAGAACCTTTACAATAAAACCCAGCAGAACTGAGTCTTTAAAAAATAGCAAAAACCTGGTGAATGTAGGTGTTTATGTATGACAAAGAATTAATGATGATACTATGCATAGATTGCATTTAGATTTATGAAAAATATATCAAAACAACCAAGCATTATGTAGACTAGAATTATGAATAGATCATTAGCAACCAAATAAATATAAATACTGTAAAGGTGAGAACAGTTCATCTTCACTACTAATCTTAGAAATGCATATAAAATCAATTGAAATACCATTTCAACATTACTAAGTCGTAGGGAGGTGAATTACACTGAGCTATTTATATAGTAAATAACAGATATGCAAATACAATACTTGTTGAATTTGAATTGTCCAAAGTCTTTGGGCAAGTAATCTAATGATATATAACAATTACATTAAAATGTTCTTATTATCCCAGAAATGTCGCCTCTGGAAATTTATTATAAAGATAATTGATGGTAAAAAAAATAAATAGAAAGAAGCTCATCACAGGTTGTCAAATATTAATAATACCATGAATGCAAACATGCACATACTTTCTAAGTTTGGGGTTTTTTTTGTTTTTTATTTTACTTCCTATGTTTGTTTGTTTGTTTTAATTTTATTTTATTGTTTTTGACAGAGAGATAGAGAGAGATACAGAGACAGAGAGAGAACTGAACTGGAGGAACTCCCCAATTCAGCATATGGGTCCACATAGGCCGGGGCTGGGATTCGATCCTTCATCCCTGGCGCTGCAAAGTGAACGCTTAACCCACTGAGCCATCCCAGCTTCCCCTCCTATGTTTTTGAGTAATACATAGCATAGAACCTGAAAGAAATATTAGGCAAGTATAAAAATTATATATTTGAAGACTATGTGAAAACATAAACAAAGATTATGATATAAATAAAATAGAATAAAAATAAAAATAAATGAAGAAAGGCGTGTACACTGTAGCTGTAATTATATAATACATAAAAGGCCTAAAAATCCAATTCACAAATTCATCCTAGAATCATTGCTATATATACCTCATTTCTGAATATCACTATGGTCAGCTTCCAAGTACTCCCCTTGGGAAACTATGCACTGACGCCAGCACCTAGTCCACCCTGCAAAGCAATTTTGTAACTCTTTCTGGAATGGCCATCAGAGCTGTCATTGTATTGCCCTTGATGTCCTGAATGTCATCAAAGTGTCTTTTTAGCAATATTTTCTTTACCTCCAGGTAGAGAAAAAATTCAGTGGGGACATTTCAATACAGTTATTTGTTTACTGGCTAAAAACTCTCTCACAGACAGTGTCATATGAGCTGCTATATTGTTGTGATACAAGAGCCCTGAGTTGATGAAAAGTTCAGTTTCCATCTTTTTCACACAACCTTTTCAGCACTTCCAAATAGTCAACTTGGTTGACTGTTTCTTCTGTTGGTACAAATTCATAATGAACAATCTCTCTGATATCAAAAGAGGTTAGCAACATCATTTTGATTCTTGATTTGGACTGACAAAATTGTTTTGATAGTGGAGAATTGGCTCACTTCCATTGTGCATTTTGATGCTTTGTTTCTGGGTCATATTGGTACACCTGTTTCATTACCAGTGATAACAGCCCAAAGCATGGCCTTGCCTGTCCAAAAGGTCTTGGCAAACTTCACCTCTCCTTTGCTTTTGTTCATCAGTGAGCTCCTTAGGGACCATTTCTGCATACACCTTTCTCATGTCAAGATTTTCAGTTAAGATTTTCCTAACTGTTTCTCTATCAATGTTTGCTTGGTCTGTTATGCTTTTCATAGTCAGCTGGTCATTTTGATAAATAATTCAAAAAATTTTTGAAAATTATTTTTAGTTATGCTTGTTACTGGCTGCCCTGACCTCTCTTCAACAGCAACACTTTCTTTCCCCTCAGAAATACGTTTAATCCATTTGTACACTAATATTTTCTTCAAGGTATTATTCCCATCAATTTGGACTAACATGTCTCTGGTTTCACTTTTACTCTTGATAAGTTTAACAAGAAATGTACTTTTTTTCTCTGCTCTAATTCAAGCTCCAAAATTCTCATGATGGCACACAAAAACATGCAACAACAATAATGAATGCCACTCAGCAAGACACTGGCACACGTTGAATGAACACAGCTGTGAGACTGATACACCAAGGGTATGAAACTTTACTGACTTGTTTATATGGTGCTGCCAACATAAGTGCATGGTGGCAAGTTCTCAAACTTAATTGTCAGACCTCATACAATTTAAAATACTGGCAGTTAATTGACAAAACTAAAAGTCATGTTAGGATGCTGGTATTGTAATATGAGTAGTCTATTTTTCTAATGTTTTAGTTATATTTTATTGCTCTTAAAATTAACCCTCCCCCCCCAAATATGATATTTTATTCTTTCAGAAGTTTGTTTCTGATAGGCTAAATCATTTGTTATTTTCATCCCTGTCATAAGAAAATTATGAAATTTTTACTAGCTATGGAAATAAATTAATATTTTAGTTCACACTAAACCTACACAGGGAAAAATCTTGTCAAGAACCAGAAAAGAAGGAAGGTGAGATTTCTTCCCATTTAAGGAAACCCAAACTGCCATTAACACCCTAAAATACAGCATTTCTCTCTGCTCACTTAACTATATGAAGGGCAAAATAAAGTCATGAAGACAAGGGACCTGGAACATGTTTTGAAATTATTAGATCATCCACATGTCAAAAATAGTCACAAGTTATTCTCTAAGCTAAAGTACCTATGGGCCCAGCTACAAGGAGCTGTAGAATCTTTTGATGTTGCACTGACCTAAAGCTCCAGAGACATCTTTAAACTAAGAAAGATTTTGACAATAAAGTTCAAAAAAATAAAATAAAAAAGCTAAATTAATTTTAAAAATAAAATAATAAATCACTGAATTGTAGATATGACTAGACTTTTCTCACTTTTGTGAATTTATGATGAAAAATATTCAAATGTTTCTCACCTTTTAGGTATCACTACATGAGATTAAAATAGTTTTTATTAATTTGGCTTTTATGTTCATTAAATAAGTATATGCATACTGTGAAAAGACACATAATTCTACAGTTTTTTTTTAGAGCCCCCTTCTTTGTGTCCCATTTTCTCTCTCCAGATTCACTTTTAGCTAACTTTTTTCATATTTACTTCTTTATTCCTAAATAGTGGCTTATAGTGATACTTTTTAAAATTTTATTTTCATTTTTAGGCACTGTGAAGTAGGTATAAAATGCACCCCAACACACACACACATACACTCACATTTCCCAAATTTCCCAATTCTCTAACCTCTGAATTAGTTGAGATAAATATTCTCAGTTTTCTTTTACTAGATGCATGGTAGTAACAGCTGAACTACTACCTCTACCAAGATTATTTTTGCTTTCCTGAACAATATTTTGGTTTTTTTATAGTTAATTTTTCCCTCCTCTGCTTAGCTTCTATGTGCTTACCATTAATTTAATTCCTCTACATCATCCCTAGATGTGTGAACCTCTCCTTGTTACACTGAAACAATTAATTATGGCATTACTTTCATTTTTTAAAAAGATCTTTTAGAACCATTTCCCTGCATTCAGCCTGATTGTCCTCTGAAATCGAGGCATTGTTGTTTCCTTGAGAACTTCTCTCACCGATATCTTGGGCATTTTCTTTGTTTCCCTGCTGCTTTGGAGCCCTGTATTCTTCATTCCAAACCTTGACCTAGTTGGAAATAAAAATTCTAGATAGGAATTAATTTTCCATCAGTACTATTAAGTCATTGCTCTGTTACCTTCCAATTTCCAGTGAGTCTATAGAGATTATTTAATGCCAATCTGATTGTTGTAATTTTGGATATATATTTTTTTGTATTTAAAAGTTAGAGTGGTAGGCACCTCCGTGGGTCTGTTTCATTTAGTGTGCTATAACTCTGGAAGGGAACCTTCAGTCTTGGAACTGATGTTCATGTTACATATATTTTTTGTGTTGTTTCTTTCATGATTTTCCGTACTTTTATACTATTTTCTGTTTTTTTTTGGCACTCTTATTCTTTTGACATCAGAGAACCTGGACTGCTTGTTTAATCTTGCTATTTCGCTCTTGCATTTAATGTCTTTTTCATTTTGTCTATTTTCTGGAGATTACCCATCCTTATCTTCTTACTTTTTGTTGACGTTTTTATTTTTATAATATTTTAATATCCAAGAACTCACTTTAAAACTAAATGTTCCTTTTTACAACACATTTTCCTTATTTTATAGATGTAGTATATTTTCTTATTGCTCTGTAAATATTAATGTATCTTTTTAAAACTAAATGTTCCTTTTTATAACACATTTTCCTTATTTTATAGATGTAGTATATTTTCTTATTGCTCTGTAAATATTAATGTATCTTTTAAATATTTTCTTCTTTAAAAAAGTTCCTACTTATTCTAAATTGAGAGGTCATATAATGTAGGGATTATTGGCATGGACTTCAGTAACTAAGTGCCTACATTTGCGTTCTGGCCCTGTTACTTAGTTATGTAACTTTAAAGTTAGTTAACCTTTCAGTGCCTCCGTTTCTTTACCTATAAAAATGATAAATAATAGATTTGTTTTGAATATTATAGACTAATGTATACAAAGTGCTTACAATAATACTTGGCATAAAGTAAGCCCCATACGTGTTAAGTTAAATAAAAACCTAATTATTTGTTTTTCTATTTGTTAGTTTTAGACTTTGCCATTCATAGGTTAAATGTTTACTAACTTAACTAATTTCTTTAAATATCCTGGGATCTTCAACTGTATGCTCAGATCTACTTCTAGAGTACTGAAAAGATGACTGGAAAATTTATGCATGTCAAGGGTCTTTTCATTTGCAAGCTACACTGCAAGCCATTTAGTTGGGAACTCTGCACATCGTTATCTTCATATCTTTAACTTATCAGATCTCTTGCCTAAAGAGCATATACCTATCTTCTTGATAAGAGAAGATGGATGGGATTTAAAACCGCCAGTTTAAATTGTTACTTAAAATTTTCTATAAGGCATTTCTATCCACCATTCTGCTATATGCTTTCTGGAAAATAAACTTCAGTGTTCAGTCTACAAGATATCAGCTAAATTAGGGAAAGAAGATCTGGGCATCTAATTTCTTCTTAAATAAAACTTTTTTTAACATTTATTTTATTGTTCAAAAGAAAGAGAGAGAAGTGGGTGGGTGGTGGAACAGTCTCCACAGCTATACATTACCAGTTGTGACATAGTTTAATTCCACACAGGTGGATGTGGGGCCACGCAGGGTATTGTGGGGAGGAGGACTGAATTGGGGGCCTCCCACATGGGAGCTGAGAACCTTCACCACTTTCCATCAGTTACCAGTATAGCCACAGTTCAGTGTATGGGTGTGCAGATGCTGGGGTCTGGGCCCGGGACAGGATTGGATTTCCAGACCTCACGGTTGCAAGGCAAGTGCTCAACCCACTGAGATATTCCACATCCCCAGAATTTGTTAACTTAGTTTACTTCTTCGATTTTTCCATCACTGCCTTAAAAATCACATTCTCTGACCTATTAAGTTGGTAAACATTTAACCACAACTTTCCAGGTCCAATGCTCTCAACAGAAATGGTTTTATTTCTTGTTATAAGGTCTCTTTGCTACTTTGAATGGGATTTTACACAGAATAAAGATAAATGTGAGTGTTCAATTTATCATCTTTAACCAGAAGTTGAAATGACTATTTAAGACAATGAAAAACAATTATTAGTGGAAAAACTGTCTAAATTATATGTAGGTATTTATCTCTATAAATTTTCCTTAATAAGCATAGATATTTTGGGAATAGCACTTCTGAATAATTGCTCCCTGTGCCCATTTAAAATTTTTCTCGGGGAAGCTGGGATGGCTCAGTGGGTTAAGCGCTTGCTTTGCAGCCCCGGAACCCAAGGATCAAATCCCTGGCCCAGCGCATGCGGACCCATATGCTGAACTGGGGTGTGCCCCCAGTTCAGTTCTTGCCGGGGGCCTATGCGGGAGGGTCCTGGCCCAGTTCCTGCCCTGCGCAGCCCCACGCCCACCTGTGGAATGAAACTATATGGAAAACTAATGTTGTCAACTATGGAGACTGCTCTAGGCCCTCCCCATTCTCTGTCTCTCTCTGTCTGTTTCTCTCCCTGTGTCAAAAACCAATAAATATAAATCTTAAAAATTTTTCTCAACAGCAAACCTGAAATAAGACTTTAGTTTTGAATCCAACCGTGATATTCTGCCTAGCCAGCACAGGTCCTCTGCAGAGAAATTCCCAGTAGGGCTAGTATTCAGCAAGCAGTGCCTTCTTCAGTTTGTGGTTGAGTGTGTAAATATACATGAGTGTGTCTATGAGGTGCTACATATTCAATATTATTTTTGCCATCTTTCACGAAAATGGCTCCAAAAATATTTTTAAAAGCTAGTGGAAAAGTTCAGAGAAACACTCTCTTCGAAAATGATTCAGAAAAGCTCAGCAGAGGGAATGAGAAAGTGAAAGAGTGGCAGCGAGAGCTTTCAGTGTGTGTGATATGGTGAGAGAAGGTTCACTTTTAAGTTTGAATTTGATGCAAGCCGCACTTTACTTTTAAATGGACCGAGCGTGACGGTAAGAATTATTTCAGAAAATGTATTTTTCACCTCACGCTTTATTTCAGGGGACACAAAGGCATTACGTTAGGTGTATTCCTTTTGTAAAACATGGTTTCAGTGATGCTAACTAATATTGCCAAGCTTAACTATTTATCAATTCTATTTTTTTAATTAAATAAAATTCTAATTGAGTGGAAATTTTTATTTCATGTCTCCTTAATTATCACTATGGAGTATAAAGCTATGACTATCACTAAAACATTATTTCCGTGGTGCCACGATGACAGCATAGTCCTCACTGCAGAAAAGTAACTGGTGGAAAACTGTACCCACTTCAGTGTTATACCGTCAAACCTACTAAGCCTACGGTGTAACAGCAGCATCTGGAGCAAGACGTTTCAATGTTGAGTCCGCTGAGCTTATCCCCTTTTGACACTGTCTATCCATGACAAACATAGATGATCCAAATGTCTCAAGGAATATTAATGCCCAAAGAACGTGGTGAATGATTTAAGCATATAAGAAATGCTAAAGAGTGAAACATTTCTCTTCCTGCCTACTGTCTGTAAGGTTAGTTCCTGGAATTATCAACAGGCATTATAGGACAACCACTCTGCCAGTTTTCACTGGACTAACAAGAATTATTGAAATTTATCTTACTAAATTAAAAAAAAAAACAACTATATTCAATTTTTAAACTTAAGTAAACTCCAGATGTTCAATTATACAGTCAAATTTGAGATAGCCAGGCTTAAAATAACATTTTTTATGTGTAAAAAGATTTCTATTGTATTCCTAGAATTTGTTTTGCCTGACACACATTCAAATTAAATCACTGAATTATTATTTTATATTTAAAAATTGACTATATTTTTAAAACATTTACTGTTATTGACAGAGACAGAGAGAGACAGAGAGAAGGGAGAGGGCCCAGAGCAGTCCCCACGTCAGTTCTTGACATGGTTTCATTCCACACAGGTGGGCGGGGGCCTCCCACATGCTAGGCATGCCCCCTCAAGCCAGGGGCGGAACTGGGGGCGGTGGGTGAGAACAGAACTGGGAGCCTCCTGCATGGGAAGCAGACTCCAATTCAGTATATGGGTCCTCATGGGCCAGGACTCAATTCCCAGTCCCTGGGGCTGCAAAGAGAGCACTCAACTTGCTTTGCCATCCCGGCTTCCCAAAATTCACTATATTTAAAAAGGCAAATATATATTCTGTATTTATGTTTTTCATATATGTGTGTATTTTTTTAGCAAAGTAGTTGATTCAGTGAGACTTTCTATGTAAATTTAACAACCCCACAAAAGCATGTCTCTCCACCAACCAGCATCACTCATACCTCTGACTATATATTAGGCTTTGATTTGGAAAGAAATATTGAATAAGATTATGTCATTATGTGGAAAAGTAAATTTAAATTATCTTAGGCAACAACATTCATTATAAAATATCACAAACTTAAATCACTGATTACCCATTATTTTCTTTTCTTAAATTATCCACAAACTTTAAAGCAGAAATGTGCTCTGATTACCTAGCTGAACTACAAGTGCATGTGTCACACACTGCCTATTCAAAAACACACTCCCTCATAATGATTGAAATTGTGGAGAATGTTAATGGAAAGACAGAGTCTAAAAGTTCTTCTGTAGAGGCTATTACTCGATGCAAATGAAAAATTCAGAGCACAGTGCTCTAGGCTCTTTGGCCCATTCTGTTGAATTGAAAAGGAAAATTGAAAAGGCCCCAATTATTCCATTTATTACCTTGATGAGTTTTTATAACATGAAATGAATTTTGTGATTAATGAGGATTTTATGTAGACTGTACATAAAAAATGCTTCATCTACAAAAAGCAAATAGCATTATTTTCTGGCTAGTGAAGGTGAAAATGAAATGCAAAACAAAGTTGATTGACTTAAATTTAATATATAAAAGGTAGCACTAGCTAATAGAGTATTGATTAAAGAATAAAAAAAGATGGTGACAATTCATCAGATATCCTTGTTCTAGGTCTTTAGGGTGGCTGCTCAATAAACATCTTTTCTTATGACTGATTTATATTTTTATATTACTCTTTTTATATTTTGTTTCTTTCTCCTAGACATAGCAAAATCATGCAGTACCATTATCATCAACATGACACATGCCAAAAAAAAAAATTATAAAAACTCTTACTTATTTTAACATCTTAAATGGGATTGATCTTACAATAGGATCAGGTGCCAAATGGTTGGGGCTAAAACACATTAGCTTGCATTAGTCAATTCAGGTACAAAACTATAATTGAAAAATACAGAAATATATCTATACTCTATATATTTCTTGTCCATGTAATATTAATTTTTCAACTAATTTGAATATATGATCATATATAAAGTTTATAATATAATTAGTTTCTACAAAATATTTGTATATAGAGCCATCCTTATATTAAATTGTAAAGCAACTTTTAAATCTTTGGAAAATGCTTGGTTTTCTTATTGAATTTATCTTTTTTTCCTTTTTACAAGGTAGAGTCTTCACATACAGACAACTTATATCCCCCCCCCCCCCACACACACATACTCATGCTCCAGCTTCAGTTTAATTCCTAAGACTGTGAAAGACAAGAAATCCACAAGCAGCTTCACTCCAGGGTTATTAAAAAATAATTTCAGCAATGCCAGGACAGGTTCAGCATTGAGCACTTGCCTCGCAATCACAAGGTCCAAGGTTTGGTTCCCAGCCCCAGCCCGTGCAAACTGCAGCACGACTGGTAAGCACCAAGTTGGCTAAGTGGCAATGGTTCTTGCCTCTCATGTAGGAGAGCCCTGGTTTGGTTCCCACTCCACGCGACCCCTCATCCACCTGTGTGGAATGAAATGATGTAACAACTAATGATGTACAACTATGGAGACTGCTCTGGGCCCTCCATTCCCCTCTCTCTTTCTCTTCTCTCTCTCCCTCCTTCTCTCAAACAATAAAATAAATCTTTTTTAAAAAATATAAAATAATTCCAACTTCTAATTAAGATAAGGTTTAACTACTTCTTATGTAACAACTTCCTTTGTTCTTTTCCTCAAAATTATGACATATAAAGAGATGGTTAATGCCCTAAGGACTATGCTTTTGCCCTCATGGGCGTACCTCATAGAGTGTGTACCATTCTGTAATTCATAAACCTTGGAAATGAATGGAATATGGGGAAAATAACTCTATTTATAATATAGTATTTTAAGTCTTTTTTTTTTTTTCTTGACCCACAGATAACTTTGTTTTATGCCTGGCAATTTGAGCCAAAGCAAGAAATCAGAAACTCTGTGAAATAAGTGTCAATCAGTCTTATTCCCTGTCTCTTTATGGTCAAATTAATGGACTTTGAACCAGCACAGGGTGAATGGCTAATTTGAGAGTCCAATTGGTAATCTGGTCAGATAGCTCAAGAAACATCTACCTAGAACCAACAGACAACCCAAGGGAAAATACACTAGATAATTCTATTATGTCCTACGTAGATTTCATAGTTATTTTTCAATAGATAAAAACATTAAAAATACAGAAATGCATTCTTACTTATTGATGATAGAGAAACAGGATTAAGAGTTTAATTATCTCTTTTCACAAATAGGACCCTGAATAGTTGGAAACATCTTAGAGTAGAATCTACTGTCCTGCTTGAAATTATATAAGACTAAAAATATTAGCTGGATGAATATTTTAAAAGGAAGGGCAAGGTGTTAAACTTCTAACAAACAAAAAAAGTTGGCATGTGTTTTTGCTCCAAATTATATATATATATTTCACATTTTTATATGTTTGTTTTTTATAGTCAAGTGTAGTTATTCTTGCCATTTACCTTCCAAGGTAATAGAAACTAATAACATTGTTCTGGAATAATTATGGCCCCTCATTAAAAAGCTGCAGGATATGGTTAAGTATTATTACTAATCACTAACTATGCTCAGAATCAATACAGCTACATGTTAAGTTTAGCTTAGCGTGAATTATGCTTGAAGATATATTTAAACTATTATATGAGGTGTGATCAATAAATATGATGAATATTTAAATTTTAAAAATTAGGGGAAGCCAGTATGGCTCAGTGGGTAAAGTGGCCCTGGGGACCGAGGATCGAATCCAGGCCCCGGCCTATGTGGACCCATGTGCTAAACTGGGGTGTGTTTCCCATGTGGGGGCCCCCAGTTTTGTTTTTATACCTGGTTCAACCCCTGGCTTGAGGGGGCATGCCTCCCATGCTGGAGGCCTCCAGCCTGGTTTCTGCCCTGTGCAGCCCCTGCTCACTTGTGTGGAATGAAACCATGTTGAAAACTGATGGCATGCAACTATGGAGACTGCTCTGGGCCCTCCCTCCCCCTTCTTTCTGTCTCTGTCTGTCTGTCTGTCTGTCTGTCTCTCTCTCTCTCTCTCTCTCTGTCTCTGTCAAAAACAATACAATGAATCTTTAAAAAAATTTTACAGAAAAAAAATTGCCATTAATTTAATACATTAATAAGTATTTTGAGTGATCTCAAAATACTCCCCCTTGCTTCAAACACATTTATCCCATCATTTTTGCCACTTTCAGAAGCAGTTCTGAAAGTCCACTTTCATGAGTGTCTTTAGTTGCACTGTTGTGGCTGCCTTGATGTCCGGAACCAATTCAGGTCACACATCGCTTTTTGCTGAGGCAATTTCTGTCAAACAAAAACATCCACCTTATTCACTGGATCTGGACTATGCAACTTCTGGCTCTTCCTCAAAGTCAAAATGACCATGAAAGGTAAACATTTTTAATCAATTCAAGCACATCAAGACAGCCATAACAGCACAACTAATGACACTCATAAGAGAGGACTTCCAGAACTGCTTCAGAAAGTGACAGGAATGAGGAGATAAGTATTTGAAGGGGGAGGGTATTTAGTGGGTGATTAATGGCAATGTGTCTTTTACAGTAATGAATATTTTTATTTAAACATTGACCATATTTTTTATCACACCTTGTATGATGTTTCTACATAGCTATGTAGACCATATAACCCAAATTTTCCAGTTCCAATCCAGTATTAATATTATATTTTATTGTGGCACATGTGTCTTAGCTTTTATTTTGAAAAATTTGGTCACTTTACGTATCAGAGATATTCCATGACTCACAATATTTACCTGGTGTATTTTAATTAAAATATTTTGTTGTTGCTTTACTAAATAAATGGAAAAATATGGAAATGCCATATTATTTCCAAAATTTATAAGCATATATTTTTTCTTTAATCTATTAAACCTAAAAAAGCTAGTGTAAAAGATAATGCTACAATGTTTGTCATCCTTCCTTCTTTACAGACATCAAAATACTAAATAAAGGTTAGTTACAATGTACCCAATATCAATTGCTGCTCAGTTTAAAAAAAAAATGGACAAAGAGATTTTTTCCTCAACTGATATAGGAACACAATATAAAATGCATATGACTTTCCATAATAACTTAGGTTGGTAATATTTTGTATGGTTTGCAAAGTAACTTAATATTGACTTTTTTATGTTTTATTAGGATTAACTCTATAAGGTTCCCATTTAGAAGAGGAAAAGTCGCCAGAACAAGACCCTAAATGATGCGATCTTGTCAATTCAGCCTTGACTGTCTGAGTCCTTAGGGGAGATATTGTAATCAAACAAGTGGGACAGGTGACCAACTCCTAAGAAAAAAAAATTCCCAAGTTGCTGCTTAATAATAGCTTTCCCTTTAATATTCCAAGTAGTGGAATATTAAAAGAAATTTGGATGGAAGTTAAGAGAATAGATAATTATAAACATAATTTAACAGGAGTATTATTTTTTTACTTATATTCGTGCTTTGGTTGGTTGCTAGAGAGAGGTCAATTGATCTGAACCAAAAAGGGTAAACCAAAAGAAATAAATATACCTTTTTAAAAATAAGAGTGTAGTGGATGCCAGGATGGCTCAGTGGGTTAAGCACTCACCTTGCAGCCCAGGGGTCTGAGGATCAAATCCTTGCCCCAGCCCATGTGGACCCATATGCTGAACTGTGGTGTGCTTCCCATACAGGAGTCCCCTAGGCCAGTTCCCACTCTGCATGGCCCATGCACACCTATGTGGAATGAAACTATGGTAGAAAATTAATGACATGCAACTATGGAGACTGCTCTGGGCCTTCCCCTTTCTCTCTGTCTCTGTATATCTCTCTCTGTCAAAACAATAAAATAAATCTTTTTAAAAAATGAGTGTAATAATTTGAGAACTTGGATACAAATTCTTCAACAGTCCACCTATAAAGAGATAGGATCTGTGGGTGAAGTTGTGACAGATAACAACCAGAGAGTACAACACATGTAATACTATATGACCTCTGTGGATAGTTCATGTAAAACCATGAAGATTCTGCTTTGTTTAATTGAAACCTTCACTTTTGGAGCTCCAAGTTCCAAGTCTGACTACCTTCAAGCCTTCATTCCATGAAGAAACCCACCAAGAAAATTGTCCATGTGTATTAGTGAAGAAGATGTCTCCAGATAATTTTAGCCCCTGGTCATTCCAGACTCTCACAGTTCTTGGGTCTTCCTAGCTATGGCCCAAACACTGTAGACAAACTGTTCACACTGTGCCCTTTCTAAACTTCTATTAACAGATCTTGTGAGAGTAAAAAACACAGTGTTTAAAAACAAACAAACAAACAAAAAACAACAGAGGTTGTTTTGTGCCTTCAAGTTTTGGAGTAGTTTGTTACACAACAATAGATAACAGATACAATGGATAATTTTGAAACATGTCAGGGCAGGATTTTATTCCCTACTACAAGCTTGTCCAAACCATGGCTCATGGGCTGCATGTAGCCCAGGATGGCTTTGAATGCGGCTCAATATAAATTCATAAACTTTCTTAAAATATTATGAGATATTTTTCAATTTTTTAAAATGTCATCAGCTATCATTAATGTGAGTGTATTTTATGTGCAGCCCAAGACAATTCTTCCAATGTGGCACAGGGAAGCCACAAGACCCTGCCATACTGCTACTTAGGAGCAAGGCTTTGGTGAGACAAATATTAGCGATCCAGTTTTCTTCATAATGGATACAAAATAGCTAAGAGAGGCAGTGATAAGTAACAAAATAAAGTGTTGTTTCTGTAGATATTTCCCTCTGGAGAATGTGAAATACCTATCTAAATTTTCCCATCACACTCAGATAGTGTAAGCACCAGCATGATCTGCTTCCTATTCTGTCAGTAACATGGAGAACCCTGCTAATCTCTTAAGTAATATAGTCTTTGGGTCTTAGAAAGAGGGCACCGTGGTGAAAATTACATAGAGAAACATGCAAAGAGAGGAGAGAGAGAAGAGATTCCAAAATGCCCATCTGAGGTGGATGCTGTATGCACCAATAGATGAGTCCAGTAAAGTTTGTACCACGCTTTGGACTCGTCTACTTATGATTCCTTCTGATAAAGGTTATGGTAACATTAGGAGTTATATTTTGGGAGGTTCCTGTTGTACACTGTTGAATAACTATTTTGGAAATGATTCCAGTAAATCACAGTTCTAAAATCTATTAGCAAAATTGTTGAACTATAACTGAGCAGTAAAATGAGAATGTTGATGTGGGTGGGGATCTCATTAAGAAACAGAATAGCCACAACTAGCAGTAGGGGTATCTTCGCTGCATCAACTTAGGACTCAGCAGGACTGGAAGGAAGGTGAGTCAAGCCTTCCTTCAATCACAGTTTTGTAACACCTAATCCCATGCTCTAGAAACAAGAATAAAAGTGTTCGTGAACTGTACACTGGCCATCTGGATTCGAACAGGATATAGAGAGTTAAAAATATTAGCCTAGGGAAGAAAATTAATGTTAATTGCTTATGTCTGTACAATCAGCAAAAGGAGTTTCACTTCCTCACTTAATTTGGGGGCACTGAGATGCAGTAAAATATAGAAAAGAATCACCTGAAAAACCTAGTCCCTAGACTGAGTGCTGTCAATTCTCAGAGAAAACCTTTTTTTTTTTTAGATTTTGAAGGCTTCACTTCTTTCTCACTTAGGAGTTCCTATTTCTTCTAAGATTTGTAATTTGTATTAAAAAAAAAAAAGCCTTTAAATGATATTTGACCAGTTTTCTTCTAGGAACAAAAAAGAAAGGAAGGTGATATTTTTATAATTTGTTAGTCAATTTCAGCACCAAAAAAATGCGTATCTTGACAATGACAATACCTAATGTAGTTCAAAGATCTTTTATAACTGGAATGGATGTCTGGGAAGATGCAGGGGGAAAAGGCCTTGTTTATTTGCATTTTAATAGAGTAAGAATCCAATTTGAAAACTACTGCACTTTCCTTTGTAAACCAAGCCATGTTTGAATACACACATTTCAGCATTTTTAAACACCTCTGTGTCTTATTAAACCACTATATACATTTAATTTCCTCATTTAAATCTTCACTTAGATAACCATAAACAGAAAAAAACATGAGCACTTTGGGCAACCCACTGACAAACATAATAGTACTCATGTTGTATGTTCCATCTGAGTGCCCAGAAAAGTACCAAATCTGACAAAATAGATTCTTACTCTCCTAAACAGACAGAATCCACACTAGCTTGAGATGACTACATAACATTACCACTTTAAAAGGAAAATCTTGTTTACATGTTTCCTTTCTCTTTAGCCATAAACCAAAGAATTTAGTTAGCTCAAATATTTTATTTTGTCCAGAGACCTTGCAAATAATATTGAACATTTAAAGAATGTCTATTGTGATGTAGCTAATTGCCAAATATTTACACTTAGAAAGGTGAAGGGATTATGGTATCTATTCACATAGGAGAGAAACTAGAATAATGGAATTGTTGTACTACTGTTTATGTAATGAGGTTTATGACTTCTAATTTTTAAGTTAATGCCACTTGTTCCTGTAATGGGGAAAACTAACTTTGACTAAATTTAATTAGAAATAAATGAGATTATTGAGAGATTATTCTACCTATCAATAAAACTAATCCTAGGATGTTTTGATGCCTGTTACTCTAAAACTCATAAATCTTGAAAATAATATTGTCAATCCTTAATTATAAAATTATTCTCCTCCTTACCTCCTGTTTCAGAAGAGAAATTATCCTTAGATTTTTTCATGGCTAATGGCTTTATTTCTCATCTGCTTTCATCTTTTGCTGCCTTTTTCAGAGGCATCTTTTTCTAGTGGAAGACACTATAAAGACTTGAAAGAGATTGATTTTCAGGAATAAACAGATATGTTGAGACCTTCATACCTCATTGCTTCTTAATCCCCAGAGGTGTGACCATATGGAAATTACTCAATCACCTTGCACTTGAAGGTAAAGAATTTGCAAAACCCTTTTCCTATGTCATGGAAATTTGGCCATTGGTTAGCTTTAGTCAAATGACTTCTACATGGTAAATTGCATCTGTACAGGGAGGAGCTATGAGCACACTACGAATACCTTATGGGGAAGCCATAGGTATGGAATTCCTTGAATGGAAAGATTCTTGCAAATAGCATCTTTCCTACAGGAGATTTGGAATATGCTTGTGGAGTTGTTCAAGGGCTATTGGCTTCTGTGGAGCATGAGACTTCTAAGTCAGACCGGTTTTCACCTTCCTGGTGAATCTTATCTCCTGCTATCTGAGCTGTCTGCTGGACTGCTGCATGTTCTCCTGTAGGAAAAAAATATGTGATGCTTCCCTGCTTACATCTGCGTTCTTCTTCTGTATATCTTTCTGAGCATTCCAGTTTCTTATATGACTGATGGGTCTTGTACTTCTGAATGTTTAGGTGAGCCTAAGAAGACCCTCCCATGAGCATTGTCCAAAATAATAAAATCTACGTTCTAATGATACTCTGAGAATTAAATCAGATTGTACCTAATACATACACCCACATTGATTAAAACACACCTAAATATATTTCCACACATATATAGTAAAATAAAGTTTATTGTATTGGATTTCATTTTTCAAAATTTAATTTTAAATGTATTTTTATAATTTATCTCCATCTTCCATTGGCAATTATAAATTTCATAGAGCAGGGGTCATTGCTTTCATTTTCATGTTCTCAGCTACTATCAGAGGGCTACCACATAATTAGGTGTTTTTTCCTATCAACAGAAATCCCAAATTCAGATATGTGGAAAGCCAACTCCTTATAATTTTGACAGGAGTTATTCAAATGAAAAAAGACAAAAAAGACTTATCAGCCAAATAATTTGGGAAATACCTGGTTAGGTAATACTAAAGAGATTTTCTTTTTATTGCAGTATTTCTTACAACTATCCAAAATAGAATGGAGTGGGATAAAGAGGAATATACTTACTACTTGTGTAATTCCATCCCTCCCTTTTTGAGGGCCTGCTTTTGAGATTTTTTTTTTTGTGCTGAAAGTACTACCAAAAATCTGAAGGTAAGTCCTCTTGGAGTTATAATTGTCCTTGGTTGTAAACAGAGACGGCTGATTCTCACACACACACACACACACACAACACACACACACATTTCAGATGATAACACAATAGGTGAAGTTAGGGAATTCCAAGATCCAGAAGGGTCCTCAGGTGTGAGGTCTGTGGGAATGATCATGCCTGGTCCTCATGCTCTTGTATGTACTGGAATGTTTGTTCTCTGCAAGGGCAAGATGAAATTTTGCATTACATCCACCTTTCCAAGTCTCCCTTGGATCGAAACACTCAGCTTAATGATAACACACCTGTGGCTCCCTTAGTGTTTCTAAAGTTTCTAAATTTCTGAGATCTTGAAAGAGACCTGTTAGCCACTTTTCTCAGGCACCTGTTTCTATGTCTGTCCAACACAATCATACATTTTATGGCAAGAGGAAATATAAACCTCTCATTACCTTTTATCTAGTATTCAGCACATAGTATGTCCTTATCAAATTTGAGGAATGAACAGATGAGCTAATTTAATAAGCAGAATTTTAAGTCACAGAGCTAATCTGAGTGAGACAGGAACCCTGGAAAATCTTTAACCCAGTTCCATTGAACAGTAAGACTTTTAGAGGCAATAGAGATAGCAATGTTTATCCAAATAATGACTTATTTTTCAGTTTCTATAAATGGAGTGGAGGAATAATTAATAAGATCCTGTGGTTAATTATCACATCCATATAAGTGTTTACTGAAAACTTAGGGCAATGGAGTGGGGAAATTATTAATAAGATTCTGTGGTTTACTATCATGTGCATGTAAGTGTTTACTGAAAACTTGTGACAATTCTGGCTATATTCCACTGGACTTAGTAAAGAGTGTGAGGTCTTGAGCATCTAGGCTGTCATTAGTTTAAGGTAAATAATTTAAAATAAGAATTTAAAAGGAATTCTTGAAAATTTTAAATCTCTTTTTACTCAAGACAGAGCAATTTTGTTTTATAAAAAAAAGAAAGAAAAAGCTATGAGATCTCTCACCCTCAGAAATCTTTAAGAAAAAAGAATAGGGAAAGGGAACCTGTTTAATTATAAAGAAATTCTTGGGGGAAGGGAAAGAAGAGGTAAATTCATCATTAAATCCTGAAAGACATAAAGCATGTTGATAAACTACGAGTATGAGGTATTATACATCAAATTTTACTCATTAAAAGAAATTTAAAAAATAACCATCTGTGCAGGGTTTAAGGTAACTTTGTCCCCCTATATTTGTACTAGAAGGATAGAAGGAAGTATCTAAGGGTCTTAAGGATGAGTTAGAATGAAGAACTCCTACTTTTACTGTTAGTAAAAAGAAATCAGAAATGTGGTTTGAGACAAGATGCAGATATCCAATTTATTTGACTTAAAAGGAATCTTTCTACTCACAGTGATTCTTAATCATTTTACAAATCCATAATCTCAAAAATCTACTTACTCAAGCTCTTAAATTAATAAGGTATGTGTTGATTGTAAAGAAAGCCAACTCAAAATAACTTAGACAAAAAAAGGGGAGTGGGAATTCGATTGCATAGCAACCCCAGTAGTTGATGAAAGAGTTGAACAACCAAACCAAATGAATAAATGAGCTTATGTGCTGAGGGTGCCTAGGTGTGGAGAGATTCACAGGACTTCCTCTCTAAATTCCAAGGGAGTGGCTCATCTCGAATGAGGTGTCAAATATATACCAATTAAGTGAAACCAAGGGAGCAAGTTCATGAAAGAAATAGCTCTTCTACTCATGCTGTGCCTTAGTGCTTAGTTGAATGGAATGAGGAGAAAAGCTGTTTCCAAAAGGAGAGCCATTCCCAGGCATTATTACCAGACAAATAAATCAGACTGTGGTAGAATAATAGCCCTCCCCACCCCAGCCCCATGATGTCTACATCCTAATCATCCTAATCCCCAGATTCTGTGAATATGTTAATATGATAAAAGGGACTTTGCATATGTGATTAAGTTAAGGGTCTTGAAATGGGGAGATTATACTGGATTACCTGGGTGCACCTGATATATTCACAGGATTCTCATAGAAGAAAGGAGACAGGAAAGTAGTGTCAGAGAGAGACATGAAGATGGTATGCTGCTGGCTTTGAAGATGGAAGATGGGATCATAAACTAAGGAATAGTCTGCCTCTAGAAGGTGGAAAAGGACAGTCTCTCCAAACCTCCAGAAAAACACAGCCAGAGTGACAACTTAATTTTATCCTAGTAAAATTCATTTTGGACTTGAGACCTCTAGACTTGTGATATAATAGATTTACATTGTTTTGAGTCCCTAAGTTTGTGGTACTTCATTACAGCAGCAGTAGGAAACTAATACACTGTTCTATCATAACCTTGCTTCTTAAAGCAGAAGACTTCTGCATTCTATGTACACACACACACACACACACACACACACACACACACTCTTCTGGTACTTGAAAAGAGTACTCTAAACCTAAAACTTTCCCCTCCTCTCTTATATTTTAATTCATAACTTTCATGACTTCTAAAATGAGCTTTCTGAAGCTGCTCTCTAAAAGGTATTCAAATGACTTCTTAGTGGAGAAATCGTGTCTCTATTCTCATTTCATATGTGTGAAGTACAGACATTTTCTTTTTTTTTTTTTTTTTTTTTTTTTTTTTTT